>SNQJ01S0059474.1:64316-81456 GCA_010110895.2 Picea sitchensis
GTGGAATAGTTATGTTGGTGGCCTACTTAATAGACTTACACCCTAGTGAAATTCCCCAAATGGAAAAACCATGGGTTACCCTCCAAGGAGCCTGAGTGAGTTTGACCAACGTCTTCTCCAGGTACAGGAAAGACTTTCCCCTTTGTCGCCACCTTGTGTTTGAACCATAAATATATAGGCCATTAAAGATACCACCAATGACACCAAATCTTGGGGAAACAGTCGACGGTCTGGTATACATGAAAGGGCAGGGTCGTTAGGAAATCCCCTCGAGAGGTGCCTCTAACCGAGGTGTGAACCTCCCAAGTGATCCCCAAATGTCTTTTGACACTTTTTGTAATACATGCAGACCATTCCACTAAGACCAACAAAGCAGGGTTAGTTACTCCGTCGGCCCCAATGTGACCTCGTGATTGATCCTTGTGTAAGAAGGGATTCCCAGGATAGTGATGCAACAAATGGATTTCTTTCCCTAACTCGAGATGTTGTATTTATTTATATCTTTGGAGAGTTATCCTTGCCACCTATTACAAAGCTCTACTCTTAAGCTAATGTTGGTTTTCTACTAGTGAAAAGTAAAAATGTCGAATAAATTTTATTAGCGCTTTATTTTAGGGTTGTTGGTTACTCAGGGGTGTGGAGGTGAAACTGATGATATTGTGACTTGACTCTTAAAACCATGAAAAATGAAAATGAAATGCAAAAATTTCAATTTCGATGAATGCTAACTATGGAAAGGAGAAGAGTTTTCTTCCCATTCCCAAATGCATAAACCCAATGCAATCTACCAAATCGAAACCACAAATATGCATCTCCCAAAACTTTGAATGCAAAATGCTCTTTTTGTTTTATTCTAGTATGAAATGAAATTAAATCAAATGCAAATTGTTAATGTTTCTTTACTTTCAATCAAAATGAAAGGATCCAATGCAGATACAAAGAGACATGAAGTAAAAAGAGATTCAAACAAAACATGAACTCACAATGAGATCAAGTCAAATCTAGGAATGGCTCCAACACTTGTTTGATCAAGAAGTCAAAATGTGAAATAAATGGAAATCACTTTATTAAGACCTCAAGTTCCAAATAACGAAGGTTAATGGCCAACGCAAAGTTGCAAAAGAGTCCAGGAATATGCTTGATGAAGAATTTGTCAAAGAAGACAAAACAAGAAAATGAAAAAAACAACTTGTGAAAATCTCCAAATCAAATAAAAGACTCCAAAATAAATAAAATAGAACACTTAAAAGGTTTTGGAATCAAAGGGACAGAGTTCTGACTACCTGCAGATACAAGGCTCAAGCTACTGACAACATAGGCTTGTCTAAAGGATTAGATTAACCTTCGTGATAGTCATGTATGATTCATTGATAAGAGATAATCATATAAAAAGAGATAAAAATAATGATAGACACAATCCTTCCAATAAAATAAATCCCTTACCAATCATATAAGGCCTTGAGGAAAAAATCAGAGCGAAAAACCCAAAAAATAGAGCCAAAAAAGGCTTAAAACTACCCCTGAAAAAAGACAAACATCCCCCCAATAGTGCTAACAAAGTGTCCCAGGGGTATGGAATCCCCCTAATAGACTATGGGGAATCATCCAGGATGCTCCACATGGGTTCAACAAGGATCGCCCCTAAGGACAGGGACGGTCTGGTGGAGCCTGTAGGTCCGAAAAACTCAAAAAATGCTCAGAAAAACTATAGGATTAAGAAGATGGACCAGCTAAGCTCAGACAGGAGTTTCAAGAAGAAGAAAAAAGATTCTAAAAGAGATAAAATAAAAACACAAAGAAGAGTGAACTCAAAGGCTAGAAACCAAGAAGAACTAATTGTTCTTCCCTAGTATGGTCGCCAAAAATTGTTCTGGAAAAATCACCCATGTGGATAGGTGGAACCCCCCTCAATCAGTTTTCCTACGATTGAGATAGTTCTAACAAATAGACACTAACATTCCAAACTCCACCTATTCTATTTATTTACTTGCAGAGAGAGAGAGAGAAGAAAAATGGGAATGGTACCTTTTCTCGTAGTTTGTCCTCGTCGTTCGAAAATTTGAGCTCCAGATTCACACCTTGAACGTGAAGATGAACCTTCAAAAAGGATAGACAAACTCTATACCATTAATACATATTGTCAAATGAAATAGGCTAAGTTCTTTATTAAAATTCGAAGCAAGAAGTTTACAATCTGATGGCGCAACCATTCCTTCAAGCCTCCTCTTCAAACCCTTGAATACACTCCTTAGATCCTTTTTCTTTAGAGCAAAGGTTTCATTTTCTTGGAATTCTCCCCCTCTTTAAGATCAGAGGCTTGATATATCATTCTCCATCCTCCCCTTTCACCAAGAATGGCCATGGTTATATAAGACTAGGTAGGCTTAACCAACAGGGTAGGATTAGATGCTTAAGTTTGAGATGTGTTTTATATTCATAGTTATATACCTCTCCCAACATAGGGTGGAAGATGTTCAAACCAACTCTAGAGTGAAACAATGAAAACAACCCAAAACAACCAATATTCTTCTCGAAAGAAACTCCCTAGATCCAAGGAAATTGTTAATCCCTAGACAAAGCCCCATGTTATGTATAAAACCCCTTATTAATCCCTTTATTGAATTATTACATTTATTGTATTATAATTGTATGTAGGCATTGAACCCCTTCACCGCACCCTTTCATTATAATTGTACCCTTAGTCTCCTATATATACACCAAGGAGAGATAGTCTTAGGAGCATATTATCTAAAATCATATTGTGTTTTGAAGTGGATATGATGCAAGGGAGGTTTCACCCTCGAAGTGGAATGTAATTTATTTATTTTTTATCATTTTTAAGGTGTCGGATCATAACATTTGGTATGAGAGGCCTTTGATCCTAGGGTTTTTCTTCTCCAAGCAAGTCATCTGAGCATTTTCGCTATAAATTTTTTATGGGAGAATTCAGATCGTGAAAATTATAGGTTATTCATAGGAAATATCAAGGTATATGTGGTAAAAGTTCAACTTCTGGGTCGTCACACTTTTGGAGATACACCCTATGGAAGATAGGGTATTTGACTAGTCCTATTAACTAGTCTCAAGAAGGTGTTCTGGGTAACCTAGTCATATATTATTCAAAAAGGATCCAAATTGAGTGAGACTAATTGCATTAGATAGTGGACAGTCTGTATTATTTCTAGTACAATTTTCAGAATTGGATATCAATTATTGTGCACGGGGCACACTGTACAAGTTTTCTCTCCTCAAAGGGACAAAAATCAGCAAGGTGTGGGGAAGTTACCATAACTTCCACTTGGCACATCCAATTCTGATCAAACCTTTGCAATTGAAGACTAGAGGACATATCAGAGGAATACAAAGTAGAATTTCAAACTCAGAGGGGACGAAATTTTAGAGATACACCAAAAGGAAGGTCAACCATGAAGACATACTTCAAATTAAAGTTTTAAAAGGTACGTAACTTACAATTGGCATAACTGTTTTTTGGAAAATTTGTTTCTGATTATTCAAAATCGGTGATAAATATAGAATAGAGGAGTATTATTATTATTACTCTAAATGGGTCCCAAAAAGGTGAAAACACATATTAAACCTCCATAAGTCTCATCTATGACTCAAGAAGAAAATGAGGACATACATAACAAGTTGTCCAAATTGGAGGTAGAACTTAAGGAATTGAGTGACAATTCTAATAATTGGGTAAACTCAGAAAGAAAAATTCAAGAAATGGAAAGGAATATGGATGACATGGAAAATAAGATGGAAGAAAATAAGAATGACATTAAGGAAGAAATACAAAATTCCATGAAGGAAATGCAAAAGTCCATGTATTCCATGATGTTTCAAGCTCTAGATGAGAAATTCCCTAAAGGTGGTATGAAAATGCAAGGGACTCGTGAAAATAAAGGTAGTATTCATGTTGAAAAAACTTCCAATAATAATCCATTTTTAACTAGTGAATCTAACTCCAATAATGGAGTTCATTATGGTGGGGGTCCTAAATTTAACTTTCCCAAAATTGAATTAAAGAAGTTTGATGGTACAGAGGTCTTTACCTGGGTGAACCAAATAGTGCAATATTTTGAACTACATAATATTATGGATGATAAGAAAAGGATTCACATAGAAACCTTGAAATTCGAGATAAAACCATATCAATGGTATCAATGGCTAGTGAAAAGGAAGCCCCCTTTATATCACTACACTTGGGGTTTATTTACAAGAGACTTAGCAGCACAATATGGGAAAGTTTGGGAACAGGACTACTTCAGTAAATTGACAAGAATCAAGCACTTAGGTGATATTGAAGATTATAATTCAGAATTCGAGGTATTGGCCACAAGGGTGGATAACATAAGTGACGAACACTTGTTGGAAGCTTACATGGGTGGATTAAAAGAAGACATTAATCATGAGCTTTTCTTAAGACAACCTACAAACATTGTGGAAGTTATGCCAAAATTCCCATCATATTCGTGCCAAAAATAAGGCTACACACAAGTCTAGCATTGGAAGCAGAGATTGTTTTGGGGGTCATAAGACAACCATACCTCAACCAACAATATTGACACCTCAATAAATGAATGAAATAAGAGAAAAAGGACTATGTTTCATTAATTGTAACAAAAAGTACAATAAAGGGCATAAATGCGATGAGAAGAAATTATTCTACATAGACCGTGAAGAGGAATATGATAGAATACCTAAACCAACAAGGTTGACACCTCAAAAAATGGATGAAATAAGATCAAAATGACTATGTTTCAATTGTGACAGCAAGTACAGTAAGGGGCAAAAATGTGGTGAGAAGAAATTATTCTACATAGACTGTGAAGAGGAAGAAGATCAGGAATTCCATCACAAAAATCCAGATCTAGAAGAGACTACTCCAATAATATATTGCCATGCATTGGTCGGCATCGTTACTCCACAAACCCTCAAGATACAAGGATACATCAAAAAGAAAAAGATAACAGTATTCATTGATTCTGGTAGAACCCATAATTTCATCAATTACAAATTAGCAAAAGATCTAAATTGTTTTGTATATCCTGCACTAGAGTTTCAAGTAATGATTGCAAATGGAGGTACCATAAATTGTTCAGAGAAATTCCATAGTATTAATCTCAACATGGGGGAGTATTTTTTGGATATCCCCGTGATTTCCATCCAAATTGGGGGTGTTGATGATGTATTAGGGGTCCAATGGTTGCAATCATTGAGAATAGTGTCCTTTGATTTTCAAAATATTTTCATGAGATTTTCCTCAGATGAAAAAGAAATTGAGCTTAGAGGTACCCAAGGGAAACCCTCTAAAGTGATCATCTCTAATAGCATGGAAAAATTACTCAAAAAGGGACACCAGGGTGTAATTGCACAATTATGCCCACGTGATGTTGAAACATCTATAGCCTCTGCTCCATCAGATCTCCAAATAATTATCAACAATCATTCCAAGGTATTTGGTGAAATTCCTAAGCGTCTTCCACTTGCTCGAGATCATGACCATGCTATTAACATGCAACCAGGAAGTGTACCACCTAACATTAGGCCTTATAGGTATCCATATGCACAAAAGTGTGAGAATGAGCGCATGGTCCAGGAAATCTTAGAGGCTCGCATCATTCAACATAGCCAAAGTTATTTCTCTTCACTAGTGGTGTTGGTTACAAAAAAGGATGGTTCATGGAGTATGTGTTCAGATTATAGACAAATCAACAAAATGATCATCAAAGATCAGTTTCCTATCCCTATCATTGATGAATTGCATGGAGAAAAATTCTTTACTAAGTAGGATCTTCATTCAAGATATCATCAAATTAGAATGAGGTAAGAAGACATTCCTAAAACAACTTTTAGAACACATTAAGGTCATTATGAGTTTTTGGTTATGCCATTTGGACTTAATAATGCACCATCCCATTACAAATCTTGATAAATTGTGTTTTCAAGCCCTTCCTTAGAAAAAATTTGTTAGTATTTTTGGATGACATACTAATCTATAGAAAATATTGAGAAGAGAATGTACAACATGTTGACAGAGTATTACAAATATTGGAAGAGAAACAACTTTATGCAAAGCCTTCCAAGTTTGCCTTTGGGGTTCAATAAGTGGAATATTTGGGTCATATGGTATCTCATGAAGGCGTAAAAGTGGACCCTAACAAAATTAAAGCTATGAGGGAATGGCCAGGTCCCAAAACCTTGAAGAAACTTGGAGGATTCTTAGGATTGAAAAGTTATTACTGCAAGTTTTTCAAGAACTATGGTCAAATAGAAACACCTCTAATGGTATTATTAAATAAGGAAGCATTTTCTTAGAATGAAGAGGAATCCAAATATTTTGAAAAACTTAAGGAGGTTATGTGTACAACTCCTATCTTGGCCACACTTGACTTTAAAAAAACATTTATTGTAGAGTGCGATGCCTCAAGCCATGGAACTGGTGCAATTTTAATGCAGGAAGGAAGGCTCATTGCCTTTGAAAGCAGACAACTTAAAGGAAAAAACATAGTCAAACCCATTTATGAAAAATAAATGTTGGTCATACCACATGCAGCTCAAAAATGGTGTCCCTACCTAATAGGAAGACACTTCAAGGTAAAAATAGATCATGACAATTTTAAGTACTTCTTGGAGCAACGATTATCTTCAAAAGAGAAAAAAAAATGGGTTACAAAGATGTTGGGTTATGACTTTGAAATCATCTACAAAAAAGGAAAACATAATGTCGTGGCAGATGCCCTTTCTAGGAAATAAGAAGAAACAGAAGGTTCACTATGTGTTATTTCTATCCAACAATCTAATTGGGTAGAAGAAGAAAGGATAGAATGGAATCAAGATCAAGAGATATGCAATATCATTCAACAACTACATGAAGACCCCAGTTCAGTATATAATTTTGTATGGAAGAATGATTTTCTATGGTATCATGATCGCCTATACTTATGTAATAACCCAACTCAAACAGAATATCCTTCTAGAATTGCACACTTCTCCTATAGGGGGGAATTCAGGATTCTTGAAAACATACCATGGGATCAAGAAGGATTTTTTTGGGAAGGTCTTAAAAATGATGTTCAAAAGTTTGTGTCTGAATGTATAGAATAAGGGAGAGAAAATCAAGACTTCGGGTCTCCTACAACCATTAGCTACACCAAGCCAACGCTGGGAATAAGTTTCAATGGATTTTATTACAGTTTTACCCAAATCTGAAGGAAAGACTGTCATCATGGTAGTAGTGGATCGACTAACAAACTATGCTAATTTTTTCTCTCTTTCTCATCATTTAAAAGCAAGTACAGTAGCAGCAGCATTCATGGAAACATTTCAAAAACTACATGGAGTCCCCAAGATTATTGTAAGTGACAGAGACCTAATTTTCACTGGAAATTTCTAGATTGACTTATTTTCTTGTTTGGGTACACAATTGGCTCATAGCTCTTCTTATCACCCTCAATCTGATGGGAAAACTGAGATTGTGAATAAATGTCTAGAAGCATATCTTCGTTTCTTTGCATTTGATAAACAAACACAATGGGTCAAGTGGTTTCCCTTGGTGGAATGGTGGTACAACACATCCTTCCATACTTCATCAAAAATGTCCCCAATTCTATCACTTTATGGATATCATCCTCCATCCGTCACATCACCCTTGAAAGGGAATACAAAGGTTCAAGCTATGGAGGACCACATAGGGAACCAACAAGAGGTCCTCAAACAATTGAAGGACAACTTGGTTATGGCACAAAATATGATGAAACAATAAGCAAATCAACATTGCAATGAAAGGGGATTTGAAGTTGGGGATTGGGTATTTCTAAGAGTACAACAATACAAACAAATGTCCCTAAAGCAAAAAAAGAAGGACAATAAATTAGCACCCAAATATTATGGGTGCCTGTAAGGTTTTTCAAAGGATTAGAAGTATGGATTACAAATTGGAGTTGCCTATGTCTTCACGTGTACATCCAGTCGTCCATGTTTCTTTCTTAAAAAAGGTCATCGGCAACAAGATCCTAGTCCAAACTATTTTACCAGAGATCAATGAAGAAGGGAAAATCATATTAGAGCCATAAATAATCCTTAAAATAAGAATTAATAAGTTGAGAAATTGAGCAATTACAGAGTACCTCGTCAAATGGAAGAACCTACTAGTGGAGGAGGCGACATGGAAAGATTATTTCTTCATGCAGAATCATCTGTAGTTAGTCAAGTTTTGAGGAAAAAACTTGTTTCAAAGGGAGGGTAATGTTAAGCCCTAAACAAAGCCCCATGTTATGTATAAAACCACTTATTAATCCCCTTATTGAAGTATTACATTTCTTGTATTATAATTGTATGTAGGCTCTGAACCCCTTCATCAACCCTTTCATTATAATTGTACCCTTTGTATTCTATATATACACCAAGGAGAGCTAGTCTTAGGAGAATATTATCTAAACTCATATTGTGTTTTGAAGTGGATATATTGTGAGGGAGGTTTCCCCCTCGAAGTGGATTTTAATTTATTGATTTCTTATCATTTTTAAGGCATTAGATCATAACAAAAACTTCCCTAGCTGCAAGGATGTTCCCCTAGAGTGGCAGACAGGGCGTCCCAGATGCTCCCTTTAAACTGATAAGGGAAGGGGGACGCTCCCTCAGCTTGGTAATGGGGGCATCCCTAGTCAAACAAGGCCAAAAAATCAAGGTAAAAGGTGGTTTTTCAGCCTCCAAATGATGGTTTTTGTCCTCCAACTTGACTAGGGATCATGTCATATCATTTTAGATTGTGTCAATGTTGTAACACCTAGAAAATTATGAAATTTAGGCCATGACACTTAGTAAAATATTCCATTGCAGTTGCGACACTTACAGGGTGAGATATCACAATTTCAACAGTTAACAAAGTGAGATGCGACACGTGGCTAGATGTGACAAAATGGTGTATAACATTGAGGAATCCCTAAATACTGATGAGGTAAAATTATAAATGCAATCAAGATTTGAAGAAGGACATCAAAATTTGATAGATGGGGTCTCATTGCAACTTCAAAAGGAGAAAGATGACAAGATTCAAGAAGGTCACGAGAACATACTTGAAGAAGTTTAACTTCATCTAGAGGAGGTACATGTCAAATATGATGGTAATATCTCCAAGGCTAGAGTAATCAAATACCAAGAAAAGAGGATAGAGGATTCCATTGTCTCTGAAAATAATATAGATGAAATGGGTGTGCAGAATGAAGAAAAATCGTCAAATGTGAAACCATATTGATACCCTCATTATCAGGAAAGATTTCAAGGAAGACAAGAAGATCAATATCAACATTATCTAGAAAGAAGATGGAATAATCATCAATATTCATGGAATATGGAATCACAAAACCATTATTCAACAAGATATTATCATAGACCAACATCTACTAAGAATTGAAGAAGTTTCAACAACAATACATGGAATCAAGGGAAAGAAAGTCATGCAACAACTAACCACCAAGGCTTATGACCGAAAAGAATTGATTTTGGATGGATGGATCATCATCAATAGAAATAAGAAAGCAAGAACATAAGAAAATCATATTACTTGGTTTCATCACATGTGAAGCTTTGAGGACAAAGCTTTTTGAAGGAGGGTACTATATTATGACCCAAAGGGGGAATATATAGGATTAAATGTATATGATATGACCCCAATGGGAGAATATATGGGGCTAAATGTACATGTAATGTGTAAATATATATGTAATAAGGTCGGCATGAAAGTAAAGGGGCCTCATGTGTAGGTGTGAATAGATATATAGGTTTTCATTATTGAGACATGTGAATTGTGATGTATAAAGGTATTTGCTTATTTGGAGGAGGTTCTCCTATTCTTTAAGGAGATATTGTGTAACTTATATATCTTGGAGTTGTGCTCCATGCTCACATTATATACATGGTATGTACTTCTCTTATGTTATGGTATTTTAAGCATTTGGTTCATTACAATCCCATTTGAATGAAAAGTATTCACATTCAAACTAGTTCATCATTGACACTCCATTTTTTCCTATAAATGAAAGCCATGGAGTATCATCTGAAGGAATAATAATTGAAATAGTATGCTAGAGGAATGAGCTTGGATATTAATCATCTTGTTCTCTCATCTCTANAAAGAGGATAGAGGATTCCATTGTCTCTGAAAATAATATAGATGAAATGGGTGTGCAGAATGAAGAAAAATCGTCAAATGTGAAACCATATTGATACCCTCATTATCAGGAAAGATTTCAAGGAAGACAAGAAGATCAATATCAACATTATCTAGAAAGAAGATGGAATAATCATCAATATTCATGGAATATGGAATCACAAAACCATTATTCAACAAGATATTATCATAGACCAACATCTACTAAGAATTGAAGAAGTTTCAACAACAATACATGGAATCAAGGGAAAGAAAGTCATGCAACAACTAACCACCAAGGCTTATGACCGAAAAGAATTGATTTTGGATGGATGGATCATCATCAATAGAAATAAGAAAGCAAGAACATAAGAAAATCATATTACTTGGTTTCATCACATGTGAAGCTTTGAGGACAAAGCTTTTTGAAGGAGGGTACTATATTATGACCCAAAGGGGGAATATATAGGATTAAATGTATATGATATGACCCCAATGGGAGAATATATGGGGCTAAATGTACATGTAATGTGTAAATATATATGTAATAAGGTCGGCATGAAAGTAAAGGGGCCTCATGTGTAGGTGTGAATAGATATATAGGTTTTCATTATTGAGACATGTGAATTGTGATGTATAAAGGTATTTGCTTATTTGGAGGAGGTTCTCCTATTCTTTAAGGAGATATTGTGTAACTTATATATCTTGGAGTTGTGCTCCATGCTCACATTATATACATGGTATGTACTTCTCTTATGTTATGGTATTTTAAGCATTTGGTTCATTACAATCCCATTTGAATGAAAAGTATTCACATTCAAACTAGTTCATCATTGACACTCCATTTTTTCCTATAAATGAAAGCCATGGAGTATCATCTGAAGGAATAATAATTGAAATAGTATGCTAGAGGAATGAGCTTGGATATTAATCATCTTGTTCTCTCATCTCTACCATTCATTGCCCTCATGCGTGTGTGTGTTCTTTCATCAAGGAACTAGGATTTCTTCTTTTACAATAGTTATATAGAGCTTTCAAGAAGAAGAAAAACATATCCCAAGGAGAGTGTTGAAGCCCACTTACACCCACTCACTCTTATCAAGTGATATCACACATTTCAAGCTTTTCCATTAGACCAAAATATGAGTATTTTTGTTTCCCTCAAATTTTTGTATTTTAAATGGAATTATTGTGGTTAGATTTTTAATCTAATTGCATGCATGTTTTTTTGTTATTCATTTGATGTTATAATACTCTTGTGCTTCTCCCACAATTAACAATTATCTATTTTTTAGTTCATAGCCTAGCTAAATCAATGGGTTTTACTCACCATTGTAATGAAACCCCTAATGCAAGGTTCCCTAGAGTTTACCACACCAAGTGTGTGAGTGTGATCTAGTCACTTCCAAGTCAACGTATTTTTGTAGCACTTTAGATTCTCATTATATTGATACTATGGCTCCCTATGCCCCTCTCTAGTGCTCATATGGTAGTATTTATGAGGTAGACACAATCCCTCCACAATTTTCCACTCACACAAGTAGATATGATGTTGCATGGCTCAATGAGAAAACATATCATTACTAAGTCACTACCTAACATGTTGCTTACATTGTCTTGGTAACTTCACAATCGACAAAATCTCAAACATATATATATTTAAAGAAGAATCTACAATGAAAAACATGCAGTTATGCAAGGAAGAGTGATTTTGTAATGTAAGTAGACATTATTCTTAAGTCCATGCTAGCCAATGGTCTCTCCTATTCATTTTCTACATCTATGATTCCTCCACCTGACACCATTCGACCATATGTACAAGTATTTCTAGTCTCCTTGACAAGTGGTTGTCCCCATCAACTCTCTTCAACTTGACCAAATTCCATACATCCATCTTCCAAACTTTTTTTGGTGCTTGAACCCCCTTCTAAGATATATCATATGTGGACAACATTTTAATGATGAATATGCTCAGTTCTCACATAGAAGAACTAATTGTCCTTGGTGGAATTGATTAAAATACAAATCCATGCCACAACAACAAGTATCCTTGATGTTATTCCAAGTACACACACCATGTCCCTCCAATCAACTAGTAGATTACACATTTTCTTGATGGAAAGGGATGGGAAACACTATACTAGGGTGTAAATCATGCTCATACACAGCATCCCACTCATCAGTTGGGAGGGGTCGGTGCTACTATTATCACTCATCTTGTTGGGGGTGACATTTTTTTCAATGTTGTAGCTCTCTCGCCACATGGCGCGATTTCTCGTGGACCAAGTTTTTGTTTGTCTTGATGACACTGTGGAGTAAGAGGAGGTTTATAAGATGATCATGATCTCAACAATACAACATATATAAAAAAAAAACACCCTTGGATCCAAAACATAGTTCCACCATTCTTTTTTTATTTCATAATCAAAGTAGAGAAGATGTGTTATTGGAGCATTTATTAAAATTAGGCATGTGGAGAATTTATTAGTTTAAAAGAAGATATCAACAAGGTATTTATTACTATAATCTAAATCGATTAGTATGAAAACATAAAAATCTTTTGATGTGAAATTTATATATTTATATATAATTATTAATTATTATTATTATTATTTTATTTTATTTCTTTTATTTTATTTTCTTCATTACTCACACACTTCAACTCTTTTATTCATAGCTAGGGCCAATGTGAGACTTATTAATCTTTAGCTCAATTCATCGAGGCTTGCATCATTCCAAGTGTTATTACTTTCAGCTTCAAAGGCATTATAAGAGAAAGTGTTTACTTTCAACAAGGCATTCTAAGAGAAAGTGTTTTTCATCTTCAACCCTCTTAGTTTCAAAAAGATGAAAAATTATTTTGGCCGACGGTGTTTTAGGAATTGTCCAATGCCTCATTTCCCTATGGAACTCATGAATTGTTCTTATTTTAGCAATTTGGATTTTCTTCTTTACACTAGTCAAAAGATATATCTAATTTTGATCTTCTAAATTATGGTTGATCACCTCCTTATTAGTACCTTATTTTTCTTTTATCTTCTAATTCTTTCTCACACCACAATTTCTCCTTAAATTTAGATGTAATAATATTTTTAATATTATCATTATTTCGCAGTGTAACCTCTTCCTTCATTCCCCAATGATTTAGCCAAGACTTGGAATTTTTATGCCACCCCCGCTTGAGGGTACAGGTGGTTTTGGCTAGAATTAGAAGCAATCTTAGGAAGTCTCTTGTTTTCCATGATGTTTATCTTGTTCTTGTACTTTAGGTACCTAGTCAAATTCTTACTCTCCATGGGTGAAAGACTTACTTTTATGAGGAGGTTAGGTGTTATAGAGTTGTGTTGGCAGCCAATTCGCATTTTTATACTGTCCTTATAAGGTGCCTACACCAATGTTTTGCGAACCTTGATTTTCATCACAATCTTTGAATAAAAATGACACTATTATTTCGTGTATTTGCACACCTGCCTTTGTTTTTGTTTTCACGACTGAAAGCGTGAAAAATTTGATTTCGAAGTCACATTAAAATCGTCACCGGATCATTTTGGTCACTCTTGTCTAGGTGTTTATTGCGTTTCCAATTTAATTATAGTCGCACAGTTGACAAGTCTCCAAGATCTTTACTCATTTGGCATTCTTTAATTGTTTATATGACTTCATTTTTAGAAGACTGTGATGATATTCTTATCATCGAGTTTTCGATACATTGGTGGTTTCATGTTCTATGTTCTTTCATCGATTACCTCGACACATTGTTTTCATGAAAACACATGAACGTTGTGGTTATACCCTTGGTGTGATTATTTCATACAACACATATTTCATATGATCGAACCCTTGGTGTTGATTTTGAATCATTGTTTTGGTTTTAAAACTATGCTAAAACTATTGCTCGCGCAAATATTTGGTCAACTACCATAGATTTCATTGATTGTTTGAATGGCATAGTTTTTGACATATGCAATAGTGATTTGAATCGTTATATGCGTCGTCGGTTGTACTGTGGGAAATGATTGTTTTGCATGGGCTGATCTAGCTCCACCACCTTCGCACATTTGATCATTAATGCCTTTCCCTTATCCTGGGTTAACTCTGTATGTTTTCGGGTAAGCCCGTGAGCTATCAACCCTGCGTATACTCTGTTTGAACCCTTGCTCGTTCATCCAGCTCACCGTGTGCTCCTGTCTATGGCATCGGTGGTGCACATTGAGCCAAATGGTAGCCAAACTCTGTTGCTATTCGATAATGCCCGTAAGGATTTAGAAAACAGTGGTTGGTTGTTGTTTATACAGAGGTTCGAGGGTTTCAATCTTTCGGTTGCCCAAAAATTCGCCATCACCTTTGACGGGTGCAGGGCTAAAGTCGATGACGTACAACTCGAGCTGAATGAAGAATTCATAAGCTCTGTTATAGGACTAGCAGCTACAAGCCAAAGATGGTTTAAAAACTCCAAAGTCGACGAGGTGTCGTGGCCTTTACTATTCATATCAAGAAATATTGTTTCATGTGATAAAGGTATGCCTATTTCTACCCTCAAACCCAGGTGGCACGATCTTTTGGTAATTGTTAAACAGTTTGTGACCTGTGAAGGTCGGTATGGCTTGGTATTTTTGTATCACCTCCAGTTATTGATGAATTTCATAGGCTATCCTTTGAATATGCCACATTACTTCTTGCGTAGTCTTTACAAGATGTCTAAGAGATTCAAACGTGAGAAGGCTGATAGCAGCCTTTTTCATCACGGCTTGATTAGACTCATTATCATCCACCATTTAAACCTTAGTGGCGATAATTGGAAAGCCTTTCTATCTAGAAATGGCTTTGCTAATCCAGAGTCTGCTCCAATCGAAAAGGTTGTGGTCAGTGAGACTTTGGTTGGACCAGCCATGCCGCTTCATATCCTTCTGCCCCCTGTCAAACCCTCGGATTGCCCTGACATAGACCTACCTGATGCCATGGTTAACTCGTGTGATAAGGATGATATTAAGGCCGCCAAGAAGCCTGTGAGTAAGAAAGGAAGAGGTGATAATGCTGTCAACAGTAAAGGGAAGAAAAATGCTCGATTGATATCAAGACTTGCCCAGAACAAGCCTAAACAGAACATCGACCAAAAGCCCATAGTGTTGAGCGAGGACTCGGACTCCGATATCGAGCGTTTCCTAGTTGAAGAGTACCCCTATTCTCATGGCCTATTCTCTAAGAAACCCTATGACTATGTCTCTAACTTACCCCCTTGCCTTAAAAATGACCCAAATTACCCGGGAATCAAGCTGCACAAGGAAACCCCTGCTAACTTGAAAAAACCATCGTCGGTGATACCAAAGCCCAATCAATCACCATGCGTCCAATGTAATGCTTGGATAGAGAGTTATTACACCGATGTTCCCCTGTTGCAATCAAAGATCAAATCGTTAGAAGAACGGGTGACAGTTCTGGCGAAGGAGAATGACAGGTTACAAGCCAGTGAAAAGAAACAAAAAACCACCGGTTCGATTGTCTTCGGGAATGTCGAAGCGGCAACAGCCTTTGTCAATTCAAGATTATCGTGACTGATTTGTCCAGGTATGTGTTTTGACATCAATTTTACTTTGTAAATTTGCTTGAATTAATTTAATTGATTGAATTTGTTTTCAATTAGCTATGTTCATTTTAATACATTCGAAATGATTCGGTTATAGTTTGATCATCAAAAAACGATTTTGTTATGGATCCTGTACAGTAGATTCATTTTGCTAAAATTAAATATGATTTGGTTATGAGATCTTATTGTGCTCAGATTAGTATAAGCGATTGGGTTGTTTATGATTATGTTTGGTTTTCTTTGAAACAGTTTTGTACGTTTGAATTAATATAGTCGATTGAGTTGGCTTTCGTTGGGTTCGGTTCAATAGATTCAAAACAATCCTGTTGACTTCGATTATCCGAATAACAAGTCTGTTTCGTTTTGAATAAATATTCTCGTTGGATTTTGATTACATTCGACCTGTGCAAAAGATCTATTGGCTAAAATCGTGTAGCTGTGTTTATTGATACGATGTTGCATAATGATTGTGTCGGTCCCAAACTAGTTCGATTCACTTCTTTTGTTTTGATTTTGAAACAATGTTGTGTGCCACGATTAGCATGATCGTTTGTATATGTTTGATATAGTTCCATTAATTTGAAACACGATCATGTTGTTTTCGTTGTGATTCGACAACGATTTTGTTAATGGCTGAGGTGACATAAACTATTGCATGAATGATTTGTTTAACCGGTTACAGTTTGTGTCGATTGAAATGAGTTCATGAAAATGATTTTATTGCTTTCGAATTATCTAAGCGATTCTTTTTACCCCAAATTGGTGATAACAAATGTTGAACAAAGTGCATGTATCTCTGTTACCTTTCGATTGACCACGATTTCGTTTGTTTCAAATTAGCATAGAAGTTTTGATTTGAATGATTCGTTTGGTTTCCAATTAGCAATTAAATATTTGTTTAATAGTTTGAATATAATTCTTTAAGTTTTAGATTGATTTTAAAATGATTCTATGCTCAAATTAGACCAACTACAGAATCGCAAGATTCTGTAGCTAGTCTTAAGAATTAGATTTTTGTCAATTTTATCAATAAAATATCCTCTAAACTTGTCTATTTTTGTCTTCTTTCAGGTGCATACGAATTACAATGATCAATTGGGTATGTTGTGGTAGTTTAGGAGATACTTTGGATATGGTTTTAGGTTGTTAGCTTGAGTCAAAAATAGAGACTTGGGATATTATCCCCAGATTTTTTGTAAACTATTTTGATAATTCCCACATGGATGTTTTACCCTGTGGGAGGTCTTTAAATACTTGTCATTTTTTGTAATGAAAGGATCATGATCATCACTGTTGGGAGAACCAGATTATGGATTTATGATGCAGACTGGGATGAAAGTTGATGTCTTGTAACAGCTTTCGCTTTCAATATATCAAACTTTTGTTTCAAGTTTTCT
>SNQJ01S0059474.1:81506-103424 GCA_010110895.2 Picea sitchensis
ATCATGATTCATTGCATATTGATGTGATTTGATTTATATGTCATCCATATCTGATCTCTCTTATTTAAAAATACAACAATCACTCTATTTCAATTTAATGAATACAGGTTTATCTTTTTCATTAATTGAATTGTTTTGCATAAATCGTTGCACACGGATTTATCTAATTGTGATGGTTTGTAAATTATAAGATTGCTGTAATTTTTTATGTCTTGTTTGTCATGTCGTTTATATTAGAAGAGCACAACTGCTTCTAGTTTACAAGAATTTCGTGGATAATCCGGTACGGGTTCCTCCCACCGAACAGCTAAAACAACTATTGCATACAGGACAAACCTGAAGCGTTACTTCAGGTCAGTTTGTTGTTTGTTATTTGATAGTTAATTTGTTAGTATAATATAAGTAGTTTAGATAGATATATGTATAGTTCAGATTTGTAGTTAGAGTTATTATTTTAGTTGCTTAGCTTAGATATTTTTTATTTAATTTCTTTCTCATAAAATTATAAAAATCAAAAAACAATAGTTTCGTTGTCTTAGGACGGATTACAAATGACTTTTGCAGTTTTTCATTTAAATCTGTAATCTGTAAATATTGTATATTTGTAATTGGATCTGATTCTGTTGGTAATAGAACATTTAATTTTATAGAATTATAGTTGTATAATTTAGGTAATAGATTGTATGTATGTATTTTAGATTTATTATTTAGTTTGCTTTAATTATTGTTTTCATTTAGATTAGTTCCTTAGTGTAGTTTTCATTTGTTTTCTTAGGACTTAGATCGGCTAATGGAGCCGCTAAACCCGTCAGGGTGGGTCATCCCAAACGGCTTGGGTTATTTAAACAACCTCGGACCAGATCCACTCTTCCAGTTGGCGAGCGTTCAATTTCGCCCGTCAACAAGTGGTCCACAACAATAGGATAGGGTGTGTTGCCTTTAATTTTGAAATTATGAGTTATAAAATGCTTTTAGATTTGCTATATATTTCTCCATTATTCTCTAGAGACATTGCAGCCCTAGACTTCACAACCATATAAGATAACATGACTAAGGAGAGTCTCAAAAAGGAGTTTCTTCTTATCCCATAGCGAAAGGTCCACTAACTTACAAATGTTTTCAAGTCCATAATAAGCTTTCCACCCTCCATTTATCCTTTTCTCAATTCTATAGTTTCTGTTAAGCTTATGATGAATATCAACTCCAAGATATTTGTATGAAGTCACTTCCTCCAAGCTAGTGTTGTCATACATGAAATTAGCGTAAGTGATATTTTTTTAATTAATTATCATAACCTTGATTTTTGCAGTGTTAGTAGTCATACCCGTACTAGAGAAAACAATCCTTGAGGATTTCTAGTTGCTTGACGAGATCATAGGGACTCTTCACCATAAGAAGAATGTCATTAATGTAAACCAGAAGGATGATGAGTATATCTGTATGAAGTCACTTCCTCCAAGCTAGTGTTGTCATACATGAAATGAGTGTAAGTGATATTTTTTTAATTAAGTATCATAACCTTCATTTTTGCAGTGTTAGTAATCATACACGTACTAGAGAAAAAACTCCTTGACGATTTTCAATTGCTTGACGAGAACATAGGGACTCTTCACCATAAGAAGAATGTCATTAATGTAAAGCAGAAGGATGATGACTATACCAGTGAGAGTCGGGCCAACATAACCTACTTCTTCCAAACAACCTTCTATCTTGTCAATGTATATGCTAAAAAGGGTAGGGGATAGGGGACTGTAACGACCCTGCTTAAATAGATGTATAGGATTATTAATTATAATTAATTTAATAATCTAACTGTCCTAAAAGTTAGCTAAACAATAATTATTTCTTAAGTAACTTTAACTAATTAATTATTATTAATTACTTGTTCATGATTGTCAAGGATTAATTAATTATTAATTAACTCATTAATTAATTAAGTAAAGAATTAAAGTTAATTAATTATTAATTAACCCACACTAATTAAGTAAAGAGTTAAAGGGGTTAATAAATTATATTGTCAAACTTAAAAGGTTACTGCATTAACTAAAGGAAGGTGATATTAATTAATGAAAGGATACAATAACAAATGAGCGGATAAGGGGCATTAACTAAGTGTAGGTAAGGAAGTAAAAGGAAAATCGGTGAAGGAGGGATAAGCTGTAGGTGAGCCTGACGGGAGGATTATTCCCACGGAGGTTTGGGATGGATTCTTGGGAGCCTGGATCGCAGAGGGAGGCAGGCCTCAGGAGTGGGATTGATACAAAGGTAACCTGAGTTAGTCGGGGTTTTGTGACGGGGCCGTGATATCCATGGATATCCCTTTGAGCTAGGAGCTACCTAGTTGAAGGTGAGGAATGGGTTTAAGGCACTATAAGATCAAGGAGGCGTTATGGACAAAGCTAGGAGGGATAATAGCACTGTCTGTGCATTTATTTAAATTTATGCGACCATTTATGATTAATTAATTTTATTATTATTGATATATTTGATCGCTAATGTGCTAAATGAAGATAACTTTTAAATTTTACTGCTATCTTTAAAATAAATGGTTGTTTATTTAATTTGGCTCTGGTTGTGGGACAACCCTTGTTTAACTCATATATTATAATTGATTTCTTTCAATCAACCCTCAATGTTCCTAAACTTGGAAATAATACTCTTCTTGAACAATCTTATCGCAAATCCGGCCTCAACTCAAGAGGAATTTCTTTATCTCCCTTCTAACCTATTATAAAGGTTAGTCCACGCATTGTGTCAAAGATTTTCTAAAGTCAATGAAACAATAAAGATTGGCTTTATTATTGTGACACCTTCCATAATGA
Source organism: Picea sitchensis (assembly GCA_010110895.2). Lineage (NCBI taxonomy): Eukaryota > Viridiplantae > Streptophyta > Pinopsida > Pinales > Pinaceae > Picea > Picea sitchensis. The sequence continues at coordinate 84,329 of SNQJ01S0059474.1, forward strand.
TCCTAAGCATAATGTTGGTTCAGATTTGAATGATGTCTCCTAAATCTAGCTTGGTCTTTAACTCTTTTTTCATGACTTTCTAGCCATATGTTGATCTTCTTTTTCCAAAATAAGTACATATCTTGGCTAAAACAGGGTTAATCATAATGGTCATATAGTTAGAGGGATTGTTTTCATCCCCACTTTTTAAAAATAAGTACAATGAGGCTTTGAGTACAAGGTTCTAGCATCTGGGAAGCCCTGCTTGACTACTAAACTGAAGAGCTTGTGGATGTGAGGGATGAGGATAGGGCCCTCCAATTTTTAAGATTTCAACTTGGCATCCCTTCCATGTCCTTAGCTTTCTATTTTACAAGTCATTGAAACCCAAACTCTATGCCATCTATTGAACAAACTTCTTCCTATGTGGAAATGATTGGGATGTTGTCCATGACATTCGACATTTCGTAAAGATTTTTAAGGTAAGAATTTAGTTCCCCAAGGAATACACATATATATGATGAGGATTTATTCATTTCTTGATTTCCACAAAAATCAAACTTAAATAAGACATCCAACATTAGCATTATATGTTTCAATTTGCATATGCCCATAATTAGTAGTAGTTATAATAATTAAGTAAAGATATCTTATCTTAACATGTATTAATTTTCACATGTTTATAATTTGGAGTAGTTATAAGAATTAATTAAAGATTAATAACATTTAGAACGATATGTATTAATATATGCATGTTTAATTAGTGAGGTTTTAGATTTTGGTGGGTGTATAGATACTTTATTTGTGAAGAAAGGAGTTTGACTTCAAATATGTTCATCATCGAAAGAGAGCATTCCCTTTGATTGGCAATTGGTTCATTTAGGATGTGAGTCATGAAATAACATGAGGATGGGAGAAGACCCATGAAAAGGTTGTGGGGTAGGCTACAACATTGATCTCACCTGGTACAGGTATCGAGGGAAATGTGTATTCAATCATTTGAACCAGATTGAAATCACAACATGACCACGATTTGGAATAAAGAGTGTCTTGACGATTTAAATCACACAATGATTCCCATAAAGTATTGCTAAAACCTATTAATTATAATCCAATGATATATATAATACCTTATGGGACCCACTTGTATATTGGAGGATCAAATTTGGCTCTTATTTGATGTTTTCACTATTGCTCAACACTGCTTACAGGTTTGAACACGCTTGATGATCAATGCTGGTTCATTCATGAGAAATGGACCATGGATAATGTATACGTTTGTTATAAAGCATAGGCTCCAATGTCCCTATTAAAATGGCTCACAGATATTCATTTCTACCCTGCTACTTACCCCTGAATTAATAATTTCAGCCACCCGCAGTATCATGTTAAAGCAAAACAAATAAGTATAACTGAAAACAAAAGCAATGAATAAAACCCAAAAGAAAGGAACTATGTTACTATGCTATACGATCTTGCACTATTAATTTTGAAGTTTAAATGGATTGTTGTTAGTCCTAGATAATGGTTTAGTGGCTATATGATTTATTTGATTATATGGAAAAACATGTGATGCACACGCGGTGGTACTGGTTAATGTGACATAGGGTGGAACTCTTGGTAAATAATGGATGTTGGTTTCATGCATGGTTTAATGAATTAATGGATTAGTGGATTGACATGTACTAAGGAATTGAATGACCAGAGGTTGGAGGCGACATGCATTTATCAGACATCACTCCATACCCCTCCCACTGTCAGCCCCCTCGGGCTTGGCTATTGTCAATTGTGTTCGTTATGGTTAATCTTTGATTTCCAAGCAGAGGGAGAACTGCTTGGCCAAGCTCGCATTTTTAAGGTGTTTTTGGTTACAAGTATGTTTTTTTTCGCCATCAATGAACTCACTCTGTTTATGAAATAGATAGCTGGCTCTGTTGGATGTATGGGTCTCAGGCCTTCTGAGATTCCACAACTATGTAAACTTGTGTTAATTTTATGGAATGAATGTTCTGTGTGTAGGCTCTTTCATTGCAATGATAATTGAAGTCAGCTTCACATTTCTGAGTATTAGTAGCCATGAAGGCCTCCAGTCGTCCCTCATTGGTTCCTCGGGTGGAGGGTTTTAGGCAAATTCCACTTTGATGGTTGTCCCCACCATGCTCGGGTTGTTTTGTCATATTGCTGTTGGGTTTGAACTACCTTCTTATTTCACCCGTAAGGGTTTGTCTCATGCTACTAATGGTCGCTAGCCAATATAATGCTTTTCTGCCCTCGTCTTTGTATCTCTGGCTGCTATTTGGTTGATTAGGAGAACCATGAGGGTTATACCATATGTATTCTCTGCGGTTATTACAAGACCAAATGACTGCCTCCTCCTCCTGCTCACAGTCTCCTTATCTCACCCAACAGGTTATTGGTATACCCTATGTATTCACCGTGTGGTTTCAGAGGTTCTCAACTGGATGTTGGGGGTCAACCCACTCTCCCTGCAGGTTGGTTCCACATAGCTTAAAACCTTGATTCCGGCTCTTGATAGAGGGAATCATGTCATATCACCGGGTATACCCGCTGATTGTTACTATTTGGTGGTGTGTTGTCTAATTTCATGCTCTGACACCGGGTTCGCCCCCTCTTATTAGTGGTTTTGGTTTTGGTATTTAGTCATTGTATTGGTTATTATGACAATTGAATTGATAATCTCAACATGGTTAATTGGTTGATTGAGAAATGGAATTGAATAATCTAAGCCCTAAATAGTGGCTCATTACCCTTAATTGGGGCATATTACATTGGTAATGTTTATTTTATTTATAATTAGATTTAGTCCATTAGTTGTACTATACCTCCTAGTCTCCTATATATACCAAGGAGACATTTCTCATTTGGAATCGTCTTGTAATTGAACATTTATGTGGGAAGCATATGAGGTTTCCTCAAGAGGCTTCATTATCTCAATTTCTCTTTCTGCATTGAGTACTTATTCTTGTGTCTTTTTCTATGCTATACAATATTTAGTCTTAAAGCATATGGTGGCAATAGGAGCTCAAGGTCCTGGGTTCACCAAGACCGGCATTGGGTTCAAATCTTTGCTATAAACATTTTCTCACAAATGATTAAGAAGGATGGGTTTGGAGGGTATTTATTGGATGGATCAAGGTACATTGGTTAAAATTTCATCTCCCGAGACCTTATAATGCCCTGATACAAACTTTCTAAGATAGGGTTCTAGAATCATCTCCAATTGAGTAATTGCGAAGTTTCAGCTAAAATTATGTAACGCTTCTAATTCCCTAATCTAAAGGATATTCACAGTAAATTAGTAAGGTATCTATGGTAACAATCGTGCCTCTGATTCATCTTACATTTGTAGGATACACCATGTGGAAGATAGGGTATCCGGGACTAGTCCCATTCACTAGTCTCAAGCAGTGTGTTCCAAAACAATCATAACTTCTTCCTAGAGCATCCAAATTGGATGTGGGAGACTAATTGAATTGGATAGTGGACAGACCTTTTGCAGTCTGACAGGAGTTTCAGAATTTTATATCCATTATTTTGTGCGGTGCATTCTATACAAGTTAGATCTCCTATCGAAAGGAAAAACTCAGTTGTGGGGAAATTATCGTGAAATTCCACTTGGCACATCCAATTTTGGTCAGACCAGGCATTGCGTAGAAGAAATATCAAAGCACCTACAAAAGAAATTTGTGGTCTCGTGAGGGGCCGAAATTTTGCAGATACAATAAAAGGAATATTGTCTAGTAGAACCACCCCAAAATCAAGGTTTAAAGTGATACTCTGGCCAACATGCCACCAAAAAATGGAACTTGTACACCAAATAAGCTTCCATACAATCCTACTTGGACTCTTGATGAAGGTTAAGAAAATGTGTAGGGACATAAATGATTTAAAGAAAATGCTGCACATGAACTACAAAGGATATTTTGGAAGCTAATTTGGATACTAATATATATGGTTTAAAGAGGGAGATCATGGAAGGATTGAAAATTTCTAATAGAGAGGACACTTGAGCGAAAATATATCCTATGAATTCATGATGAGGACACAAACAAGGTGAATCAAGAATGGAGAAACTCCAACTCTTTGGTTGAATACCAACCATGTTCCTAAGATCGATATGAGGAAGTTTGATGGCAAGAACCCCATCACATGGATACCTCCAAGATGTAGCAATTATTTTATCTACATAATGTGCCACATAATAATAAAAGATAATGCAAATGCTTCTTTTTATATTTAGAACCCAATCAATTTGTATGGTATCAATGGCTTCTACCCTCTCAAATCAATTTGTTACTTGGACATTTTTCACGGAAGGAATGATAGCACATCATGAGGATACAAGCAACAATATCTTCTTAGCCAATTGATAAATCTCAAGCAAAAAGGGTCTGCCACAGAAAGACATTGAGAACTCCAAAGATTGGATATAAAGGCAATGACATTCTAGATGTAAGCACCCTTGATTGATGTATCTAGGAACTCTTTAATAGATAATGTTCCAACATGAGAATCACTTTGGGAATTCAAATCATGAAAATGCATTTAGGTGGCAAGAAATGTTGAAAGTAAAAATGGCTATGGATACTAGAAGGGACCAATCTTAATATCTATAGAGAGAATAATGCTCCTTCTTCTAAAAACACTCCTCAACCTATAAGGGTTGACACCTCTCAACAATCGAGGAAATAAAAGAAAAAATTATGCTTTAATTGTGACAAAGTACAAAGAATGCATTACAAGTGTGGTGAGGAAGAAATTATTCTACATAGATTTGTGAAGAGGAAGAAGAAAAAGAGCAAGAACAAGAACCATCTCAAGATGAAAATGTAGAAGCTACTCTCATTCCTGAAGAGTTGGACTCCACGATATCGTAATGTATCATCGGAATTAGCACTCCTCAAACCCCAGATCAAGGATATATCAAAAAGAAAAGGTTAGTCCCACTGATTCCTCGTAGTACCTATAATTTCATTCACTATAATTAGCCAAAGATCTCAATTGCTTGTATATCCAAGACTCGTGAGTTTCAAGTAATGATTGCGTATGGAGGAACTATCAATTGCCGTGAAAATGTAATAAGATCAATCTTACTATGGGGAATATGTAATAAATAGTCCAATGATTTTTATACCCATGGTGGTACCGAGGTTAAAATTAGGAACTAATGGTCATAATCATTAGGGAATAAAGGGCTTTAATTTTCACAACTTTTCATGAAATTTCTACTGAAGGAAAAGAAATTGAGCTAAGAGGTATCACAGAAAAACCCATTAAGGAGAAAAGATCTAATGGCATGAAAAAAAAAAAAAAAAAAAAAAAAAGGGGAATCAAGGTGTTATTGCACAACTATGCCCACTAGATGTTCAAAAAACATCTAGTCCCTAGATAATCCAAGGGACTTCCTCATTCATAAGCATTCCAAAGTATTTTGAAGATATTCCCAAAGGTCTTCACCCACTTGAAATCATGATCATGATATTCACCTAATTCCCTGAGTGTTCCTCCCAACATCAGCCATAGATACCCCTATGCCTAGAAGAGTGAAAATTGAGCCACATGGTTGAATAAATGTTATAAGCTGTACTACATACCTAGCCAAAGTTCTTACTCCTAATCGGTGGTAATTGGTATTCAAGAAAGATGGCTCATGGCATATGTCTCCATATTATAGAGAACTCAACAAGATCACCGCTGAAGATACGTTTCCCATTCTGCCATTGATGAATTGTTAGATGAACTACATGGATCAACTCATTTCACAAAGTTGGATTCGCTCGTGGTATCTACCGATTAGAATGAAGGAAGAAGATATCCCAAATACAAAGATTCAACTCAATAGCTATTATGAATTTTTGGTCATGTCTTTTGGTCTTACAAATGCACCTCTCCACATTCCAAGGGTTGATGAATTCATTTTCAAGCCCTTCCTCCAAAAAATTTGTGGCATATTTTGATGATATACTAATTCCATAGTAAGTCTTGGGAGGATCACGTGCAATGTACATGTTGACAGTGCTACAACTACTAAAGGAGAACCAAACTATATGCCAAACCATCCAAATGTTTCTTTGGGAGGAAGGAGGCAGAGTATCATATTGTATCTCAAGTTAGTTAGTTTCTAAGTTAGATCCTAACAAGATTAAGGCTATGATGGACTGTCTGCATTCTAAACATTGAAGAATCTTAGAGGATTTTGGTTTGACAGGTTATCACCGCAAGTTTGTTTGGCACTCATGAAAGAATAAAGACCTTGACGTAATCCAACTAAGAAGGATGCATTTTCATGGAATCCAGAGTAAACTAAAAAGCAGAAAAACCTAAAGAGGTGATGTGAAAAACTTCAAGGCCTCAATTCACTCTTAGAATTCACAAAAACTTTATCATGGAATATGATGCCTCTGGAAATGGAATTGGTTTTGTCCCAATGCAAGAAGGAAGACCCCTATTTTGAAAGTCATCCACTAAAGGGAAAGGACTTACACAAACCAATTTATGAGAAGAAATGATGGAAATACACATCTATTGAAGAAATGGCATCCTTAAATTAATAGGTAGGAACTTCAAGGTCAAATAGATCATAATAGTTTTAAATACTCTGGAACAAATATTATCTTCGGAAGAACAACAAAATGGGTAACCAAGATATTGGGCTAAGGATTTGAAATCATGAGTAAAAAAGGGAAGCAAAATGTTGTGGCAGATGCACTCTCAAGGAAGGATGAAGATGTTGGAGGCCTTTCTTTGTGCCATCTCCATCATCCAACCCGATTAGATAATAGAAGCTAGGGATGAACATGGACGAATGATTCAAAAAGTGTGGACTCTCATTCAGCAATATGTTAAGATTCCAAGTGCATTAGATACATTTGCATGGAAAAATTATTCACTATGGTACAAAGATCATTTATATTTATGTAAGAACTCCCAACTCAAAACAAAGGTACTATTGAATTTCACACCTCTCCAGTGATGGCACTCGTGATTTTTTAAAACCTACCTATAGGGTCAAGAAGGAATTTTTGGGATGGACTTAAAACTGATGTTCAAAGGTTTGTGGCAAAATGTCGGTTTTCCAACAAAATAAGGTAGGGAAACAATTAAGACCCTCGGTCTTTTTACAACCATTATCCATCCTAAGTCAGCTCTGGGAGGAGGGTTTCCATGGATTTCATAACATGGTTACCAAAGTCTAAAGGAAAGAGGTCATCATGCAGGATTGTTGATAGACTGACCAAGGGCACACACTTTTGTGCACTCTCATCCCTTCAAAGCTAAGACAGCCAAGCACCGTGATCCATGGAGACAATTCAAAAGCTACATGGCGTTCTAAAGTTTATTGGGGTGACAGAGATCCCATATTTTACTAGATATTTTTGGACATAATTATTTTCTTGTTTGGGTAAATTTCCAATTGGCTCCATAGCTCATCCTATCATCCCTACCTGATGGACAAAACCGAGATATGGAATCACCAAATGTCTGGAAGGCTACCTTCATTGCTTTGTCTCTGATAAACAAACACAATGGTTCAAATGGTTACCCTTGGCAGAATGGTGGTATAACACTTACTTTCATATTGCAACAAAAATGACACCATTTATCGAGCATCAACAACAAGTTCTCCAAATATTAAAGGACAACCTGACCATGGCACAAGATCGTAGGAAACAAAAAGCAGATCAACATCGTAGTGAAAGCAGTTTTGAAGTAGGGGATTGGGTGTTTTTAAGACTACAACCATACAAACAGGTGTCCCTCAAGTAAGCCAAGAAGGATAATAAATTATGACCAAATTATTATGGCCCTTATAAGGTGTTGCAAAATATTGGTACTATGGCATACAAATTTGAGTTGCCAGCATCTTCACGAGTACACCCAGTTTTCCATGTTTCATGCTTAAAGAAGGTTATAGGTGATAAGATCCCAGTTCAAACTATATTGTCAGAACTTGATGAGGAAGGAAAAATCATATTGGAGTTGAAATCCATCACTGACACAAGAATTCTCCAGCTGAGGAATAGATCCATTTTAGAGTATCTCATTAAATGGAGGAAACTATCAGTTGAAGATTTCACTTGGGAAGATGAGTCTTTTATACAGAAGCATCCAGAGTTACTCAAGCGTTGCGGACAACACTTGTCTCAAGGGGAGGGACATGTTAAGCCCTAAATAGTGGATCATTACCCCTTAATTAGGGCATATTACATTAGTAATGTTATTTTATTTAAATCGGATTTAGTCCATTAGTTGTAATTATACCTCCTAGTATCCTATATATACCAAGGAGACATTTTCATTTGGAATCATCTTGTAATTGAACATTTATGTGGACATAAGGAGGTTGCCCCCTCGAAGAGGCTTATTATCTGAATTTCTCTCTTTTTCAAGGCGTTGAGTACTTATTCTGAGGTTTTACTATGCTATATTTATATTTGGTTCTTAACAAATACACAGTCGTTGTCTCTTACATTGTAATTATTGAATTGTTAACCCAACATTAGTTTATAATTGATTAAGTCACAGCATGCTTCGTGCGTAATGCATGGGTATGTGTGGCCTTCCTACAACATGTTAGGTTGAGTGAATGATTGATGTGACTGTGGGTTTTAAATTGCCAAATGGGGGTATTGCAATCATGGTAATTATGGCTTGGCTATCCATTGTATATGCTTGGATATTACTTGATTGTGCCATCAGAGTGGTCACAGGTTTTTAAACGATATGGTTTTGTTGCAATTTGATCGATTTGAGAAATGGGGTTAGGCATACTGTCATTGTCTCCCTGTATTAGATTGATAGTTCAGCGTCGTGATATTTATATTCAGATTAATTGAACATGTGCAGTCGCAGAAATGCTCTTGTGTTTTGTTAAATGGTCTGTGTATCCTACAACATTGTATAAGTTGAAAGGATGATTGTTGTGCGTTTAAATGGAAAGTCGGGATATATTGAGGATTGTGTTTTGACTATCCATTGTGTATGGTTGATGGATATCATGCATTGTTTCAGAGATGGACACGGATTCTGTGAAAATATGGTCTCATTACGACTTAATTGTTAAATGAACTTGAGGAATGGAATCGGGTGTGATTTTAGTGTCTGTGTTTGATTTGAAGAAATGATTCATGGACAATGGTTGATGTTTTGATAGAACAGATTGGAACAAGTGATTGTGTGTTCATTTAGAATTTGTTTTAAATATTAATTGGGACAATTGGGAAGAAACAGAATTCTTACAGGTTATTGTAGAAGGCATATTGTCTTGTTTTGATGACATTGTGTTAATGATTTAATTGTGAACAATGAGTAATAAATACAAAAAAATTATTGAGTTATACACAGTGGTTGTTTAATTGAGCACAGTGATTATTGGTTGGTGTTGGATCTTTTGCATTTGATACAGAACAATTATGGATTACTTAATTAATTTTATGAACAGTATATGCTCTCCTCCCTACCATTTTCTCGTTTTTTGCTAATTACAACCTCATCGCTTTCCCACATTCATTTTTCAATCCCTGTTCTTAAAATTTAATTACAGTTAAGAAGAATTTTGTATTGAAGCAGTTTGAAATCGTAGTTCCCTGATTGGATCACGGTGATATTTTATTTGGTTTGCATTACAATTGATTGTTTGTTGTCTTTGAGAAGTAATCATTTTTCTTTCCCCCCTCATTTTATCATGTTTCTCTCAATACAAACCCCTCACATATACCAGGACCTTTTGTTTACCCTGCTCATTGACAACAGTTAAACAATTTGTATGGATTGGATTGCATGAGTCCGATATGTTGTTGAGCCAAAGTCTATTTCATATTTTGAAAGAGGTGCCATGTATGGTTGTTAAAGCAACTATTTGCTAATCAATTATGCATAGAGGAATGAGCTATTCAAATAAAAGGCTGGAAATCGAGGCCCATTATGCCCCTGTCAAAGGGAAAGCCACTATTGCCCCTTCCTCACATTCAAATGATTATGATAAATCTATGTCCTCCCACATGCATTGGAGGGACGATTGCTCTCATATGATCAACGAGATGAGACTTAAAGGCTCCACACAGCCTAAGGCAGGTTCAAAAGGATTAAAAGATGATAGCAGCAACAAGGGAAATATTGCCTCAAAGACTGGAAAATATTGATTTTAAATTTTATTTATTTATTTATTGTTGATGATAGTTGACTTCAGATTTTCAGATAGCATGATTTTTGGATATATTGGTAATATATTTTGGAAATAATTGCAAATATCATTGAGATAAATTGTCAAATATGAATGTGATGATGGGAGTCACAAGGGGTGTTTTGCTTAATTAACTTGTTATGTTATGATTGTTGAGAGCTAAAGGGAGTCACAAGGGGTCCCACCTACTAGTTATTATTTATTTAAAACCCTTATTATGATTTATTACTTTCCCCCCTAACTAAAAATTTGGTTGAGTTTTAGTTAACTTAACTAATGAAATAGTTCAACTACTTCAACCAATTCAACCAATTCTAATTTTCTTAAAGGCTAAAGGAAAGGGAGGAACAGGGGGAGGATAGAAGGAGAAGCATACTAAGGTTTTCTCCTTGAGTTTATGTTGATATACTTCAGTTTTCATTCATTCCTTAATTTATCACAAGCCTAATTATTTTTTATGATAGAAACTTCTTATTGTAGAAAGCAAGATTCAGGGTTTAATTACATCATTCAGACACTCATTTTTCAAAGATGTTGATCTATCTTTGATAGTCTGTGTAGAATTGTATGTTTGTGAATTAGTTTTCATGATTGAAAAAGCCTATTGTGCAGAGTCGAGTGGGCAACAATCTGTGGCAAGCTGATCCAGATTTTAGAGTTCAGTTTTGATTTTCTGTCAGAGATCCTTTTGTATGTTTCATTCGGGACGTCTAAGTTTGACTTTGGTCCAAAACTTCTTCGCGAAATTTTGAAAAGAGAGTGACTCTTTGATGAATTGGAATGAAATAAAGGATTGCTTTATGTCCCATCTATCTTGATTATCATCTTGGTGTCCTTTACTTATGTCTCTACTTTTATTTCAGCAATTGTTATATTCAGAAAATTATATAAACAATGAATTTTCCAGCAAGCTTTTATTCATAAAAAGACTAGCCTAAACACTTGTAATCAATACTTGTGGGTTAGGATATTATTTTTGATGGCTATAAACATAGGGTGACATTCCCGTCTATTTTTCTTTAGCTAAGAAGAATCCGAAAATGCTTAAGTAAGATCATTTCATATCTTTCCCTCAACATTTATTTGGCAACCCTACTGGGGAGATCTTCAATATCTCTCTGGTTAATTTTTTATACTCGATTTTCATCGAATACATCTATTTTTCTGATATTGATTCTTTGATTGTTTTATTTCTTAATGACTGTGCATGTTGCAAGGCAACCCAATATTGAGCCCGGTCTTCAAGATCAGACCAGCATTGCTTTGAACCTGTTTAATACCATTTTAGACACTTCCAATACTCGTGTTGAGCTTAATCATTCATGGGAAGCAATTGAACGAGATATTAGTGTTCAAGAACGGTTGGAAGCTAGACGTAGATAGCCTAGAAATCAGCAATAATCTTCTTGTTTCTTTAGTTTTGGCCTTTCATTCATGTGCTTAAACTCTCGTGTTTCTAGAATAAGAAGAGGCTTATCACCTGAAATTAATCTTATTACTGAAATAGGAAGAAGGAACGTTGTTTTATCTACCCAACAAAGTGATATAAGGAGAAATTTGTCACATTCATCTAGTTCTTCTTTCTTTCCCTCATCTATCACCCACAAGATGGCATTTAGTGGTGGCTTTGGTGGCGTTGGAAGTGCTTCCTCTTCTCTATCTTCATCTTCGACAGTGATTGTTCACTTATATAGCCACCATATCCCTATCCAATCTACCACAATTCCCACCAAAGTCATTAAAAAGTATGGGATTTTTCAGTTTGAAGAAGATGCCACAACCACATCATGGCATGTGTCCTCTCCTCTTAACCTAGCACCTGCTACTCTTCCACTTCCTAAATTCAAAGAACATCTTCCTAGGTTTTCAGGAAATAACACTGTCACTACAAATGAACACCTAGTCGCATTTTCTAATGCTTGTCACAACATAAGAGTCAATGACAATGATACTTGCATGCGCTTATTCATCAATTCCTTGGAAGGAAAGGTTGTGGCCAATTTATTTGACCTTCCTCCTAAGATTTTGTCTACTTGGGAGGAGTTAATATACTGGTTCAGATCCACTTATGGGAAATATAAAATCCCAGCTGAGAGGTTACGGGAATACAATAAGATCGCCTATAAGGATGGTGAAACCATCAAGTCGTTCAACTTGTGTTGCACTAAGTTATACAATCAGAAACCTGAACTCATTTGACCTCATAACCAAGCCGCTTTCATGCATTACTAAAATGTGTTACCTTCCCCCTACCGTCATAGGCTTGAGGAAAAATCCATTGATAATCTTGGTTCCTCTATCCACACTTGTTTAGAGTATGAAGAATAGCTTGAAAGAACAGGTCTTCCTCAGGGAGAATTCATTAAACAGACAAACATGTCCACCCTTTAAAGATAGTACAAGACATGAATAATCATATGATAGCATTCGAGCGAAAGGGGATTGTCTCACCTCTCACCCCTGAAGCTTCATGCTCTTTTGCACCCCCCTTTAGAAATCCAATTGAAAATAATTTTCAGCCTAAAGCTATCTTTCCTCGAAGTTGGTGTAACTTCTGCGAGGAACACCGCGAGGAAGCCACATGTGAGGTAAGGAAGAGTGCCAGAGATAAGATCTTTGGTAAAAGACCAGAAACTACTATCGTTGTCCTAGATTTTGCAGAGCGAGAAGATGTCATGGTCATCAATACTAAGAACAAATCATATGCTCCCAAGGGAAAATTTGATCCTCCTCGCAATTCTTCTAGCCCGATATCATCCTCACCCACTGCTACTATTCATTTTCCTAAGGTTCCTGACAGTCAAGGAAGAACCTCTCCTCTCCCCTCTTCCAAGTACAATATCTTAAATCAGTTGGCCAACATCAAAGCAAATGCAACCCTTCTGGACATGGTTGTCGTCCCTGAACAAGAGATGCATCTGAAACAATCCATGGAAGGAAAAGCTTATGTTGTAGCCAACCTATCTAAAGAGGTAAATGAAGAGGATTCGTCTATAAATAAAGTAGGTGTACATAACTTTAGATACCCTATAAAAAAATCCCCCTTTTTATATTTCTGTAAAGACTATGGATAAGATCACCCATTGTTGCCTCATTGATGGCGGTTCGGGCCCAAGTGTGATGTCGAAGATTATTATGGAAGAGCTAGGCTTGTCTTGTACAAATGAAAATGCTAGAAGCATGCTCTCCTATAATAGCCTACAACAAACAACCATAGGTGAGATTAAATATGTAACCTTAGCTTTGTGCACACACCCTGAAATAAGGACAACTCTTAGTATTTAGGTAATTGATATGCCAGTAAGCAATTACTCAATCATATTGGGAAGAGATTGGCAAGCCTTAACGGGTGGATACGTCTCACTCGACAGAACACATTTATCCGTTCCTTGGAACAGTAAAAACATTATAGTCCTTAGAGAGGGAAGGATATCACCTTACATAGAGAGTGTCCCACAACCTAATGTAAACTATATTGAAGAGGACCTAGGAGTGTATTCCATCTTTTTTTAGGAGGATAACATTCCCTTGGAACAAATCGATTTAGATGATGGTATGTGGCACATGCATTTTTTATGGTTCATGCTCTAATGAAGGTAATGGAGATGGAATTATCTTGATTTCTCCTGTAGAAAAATCCATAACTTTTCTTATAGGTTGGAGTTTGCTTGCACAAACAATGTCACTGAATTCGAAGCTTTGTTATTGGGCATTGAGAACTCCTATAATCTTGGTTGTGGTCACCTTTTAGTTTTTGGGGATTCCGAGCTTGTTGTGAATCTTGTACATAAAATTTACTCTCCTAGCAACAAGTTGATGAAACGATACACCCAAACTATTTGGGCGCTTATCTCGAACCTTTTATCTTTCAACATCACTCATGTTAAGAGGGATTTAAACTCAATGATCGATCGGTTAGTTGTTTTTGCAGCCTCTCCTAATCGGCAACTTCTACCACATAGACCTGATTGTACCTTTCAATCTCTGTATCGTCCACATATCCCCGACAATATAGAATCTTGGCAGGTCTTCCCTAATGATGAGAGTGTTTGTGATTTCATTCAAAATGAACCTTTTAAGCCTAAGGAAATTATATCCATAGAAGATAACAAGATTGCTAAAGGCTTGAATCCTCTAGAGAGTTCATTTTCTTTGAGTGATGTAGTTAACAAGGAGATAAAAAAAGAAGAGGAGTCGAAAAGGAAGGTGGGTGAAACCATCTCCTTGAACATTGGGACACCCGAGACTCCAAAAAAAGTCAAAATAGGTGCCAAATGTTCAAATGAAGAGAAAATGAAATTTTCCAAGTTTCTTGGTGAATTTCAAGATGTTTTTGTTTGGTCTTATGAGGATCTTCGTGGTTTTGATCCTGGTCTTATACAGCATGCCATCCCCATTAAGGAAGGCATAAAACCAGTTAGTAAAAAACAAAGACCTATTAACTCTACACAAGAAGCAACTATTCGAAAGGAGTTGGAAAAACTATTGAAGGCTGGAATCACCTTTCCGGTCAAGTATTATGAATGGGTTTCAAATTTGGTTCCTATTCGGAAAACAACTGGTCATATCAGATTATGTTTTGATTTTCGCACATTCAATCGAGCTAGTATAAAAGATCACTTCCCTCTCCCTAACATGGAAATGATTTTGCACCAAGTTGCAGGCTCACAAATGATGTCCTTACTTGATGGTTTTTCCGGTTACAATAAAATCAAGGTAAAAAGGGAAGATAAATATAAAACCACCTTTATTACTCATTGGGGTACCTTTGCTTATGAACGTATTCCTTTTGGCTTATCAGACGAAGGTTCCACCTTTCAAAGAGCTATGCAAATATCTTTTGACGATTTGATCAGTAAAATCATTCATATCTACCTTGATGACTTAACGGCGTACTCTAAAATCTGATAAGGTCATTTTGGTCATCTAAGAAAAGTTCTCATGCGATGTAGGAAATTTGGCATTTCTCTAAATCCTTCCAAGTCCATTTTAAGCATTACCAAGGGCAAGCTCCTTGGACACATTGTATCTGATTCAGGAATAAGCATTGATCCTGAAAGGATTGTTGATATCCTTAATCTTCTTGCTCCCACTTCCAAGAAGGAGGTTCAAGCTTTTATGTGGGTTATTAACTTTGTCTATAGGTTTGTTCCAGATTTTGTTGTGATGGTCAAACCAATTCATAATCTACTTAAGCAAGATCATTCTTTTTCTTGGACAGATGATGTCCAAAATGCTTTTGAAGGGATTAAGAAAGAAATCGGTTCCGCACCGGTTTTGGCGAAGCCGGATTTTGAGAAGGAATTCACGATATATACTAATGCCATCGAGGAAGCAGTTTTTGTTGTCCTCGTGCAAAATGATGACCAAGGAAATGAAAAACCAGTGGCTTACATAAGTCAAAGTTTGTCTGATGATGAATTTAAATATTCTTTTATCGAGAAACATGCTTTCGATCTTGTCAACGTTGTTGAGAAGTTTCACCACTTCATCTTAGGTAACCATGTGTTGGTAAAAGTCCCTTTACCTACTGTCAAGTTTTTTCTCTCACAGACTTATCTTTCAGGGAAGCTTGCACATTGGCTTGCCAAGATCCAGGAGCATGAGTTGAATATCATGACTTCTACCACTATCAAGGGACATGACTTAGCCCTTCACTTATCTCAGCATGTTGAGAATAATGAAGAAAATGATGAAATGGATAGTTCCCTATCAGCTCTCTTTTACATTGACAACCAGATTCTCCTGGTGTTTGAACATCCCTAGTACAAAAATTTAATTTACCACTTACAGAACCAAAGATGTCAAGACAACTTAGACACTCGTCAGAGGAGAAGGCTCTGTCTTGAATCCGCAAGATATGTCATTATAGGAGACTTCTTGTTTCGAAGGTCTGATGATGGTGTGTTGCTTCATTGTGTAAACAACAAAGACGCACAGAAATTTGTGCAAGAAACTCATGGATCTTCAAATTCTGTCATTCATGTAGAAGGTCATTTTTCTACTAAAACCACTGCCTTCAATATTATTAGAAAAGGATATTATTGGCCTTCAATCTTTCATGACTCTTATGTTTTTTCGAGATCTTGTGAGAAGTGCCAAAAATTTGTTGGGAAAGAACACCTTTCAGCCATGCCATTACAGCATGTCCTACCAGATTTTCCCTTTTCAAAGTGGGAGTTGGATTTTATTGGTCCTATTAATCCTCCATCTTCAACTGGACAGGTTTTTATTTTGACAGCCACATACTATTTTACAAAATGGGATTAAGTTGTCCCACTTAAGCATTCAACAGATGATCAGGTAATTTCTTTCCTTGAGAATAACATTTTTTCTAGATTTGGTCTTCCATTGGAAATTATTACAGACAATGGCCCTGCTTTCATTTCTGCTAAGCTGACCCAATTTTTAGCTAAGTTGGGGGTTAAACATTTCACCTCATCAGCTTATTATCCCCAAGGAAATGGGAAGGTTGAGTCTACCAACAAAAATCTGGTAAGAACCGTCAAAAGGATCTTCGAAGATAACCCTCGTCAATGGCACACTCTCCTAACTTACACCCTTTGGGTAGATCGAACTACCGCCAAGGTAAGCACTGGTTGCACCCCTTTTCATCTTTTCTATGGTCAAGAAGCCCTCTTGCCTACTGAGCTGGAACTTTCTTTCTTAAGGTTGATGCCACAGATCAAAGAATTAAGTTCTTCTGATATTTCACAAAGGATAAACACACTCCTAGATTTGGAAGAGCAAAGGATGTTTTCTTTGGATAATATTAAAAGGAGACAGCAAACTGTTAAGAATTATTTCAACAAGAGTGTCAAGACTTTCAAGTTTAAAGTCAATGAAAAATTATTACTATGGGATTCATCTCAAGCTGATAGAGGAAGACATTCAAAATTTCAAAAATTATGGTTGGGTCCTTTCAAGATCGCTTTTGTCTTAGGTACTAACTCTTACATTCTAAAATATTTACAGGAGTGATTGTTTTCCTACAGCACTAACGGTTCTCACTTGAAGCATTACGTGAAACCAACTTGAAAAGTTCTAACGTTGTTTGGGTTCTCTATAGATTAGTAGTTTAGCTCTGCTTTCAGTTTTCTTTTTTGCTTTACAGTAGTGTGATTTATGCTTTCTGTTTTGAACATTTCCTATTGCTTTTACATTTCTGTCATTTTATTTCTACTGTTTTAATTTTTGCAATTTTATTATGTTATGATTTTTATTGCTTTGTCATCTTTTTAATTGATTTTAGTCGAGAATAAGACATTGGATCAATTCTTCCATAGTGACACTCCTGCAAGATATTGTTAGTCAATAACAATCAAGCTTACACAATTGTTACGATGTTTCCCCTCAAGGCATACTTGAATTTGTTATCTTCTTTCACTGCTATCTTATAAAGAGATTGGTTATCAATCGCTTCTTCTTTCCATTTCTTCATCCATTTGAGAAATAAAAGAGAAATTCCATTCATTTTTCTCCTTGAAGTAAAGAGCAAAATATGGATTGAATGATTATGCACACAGGGATAAACCCCTTCATACTTAACATTTTTCATAAGTTATTCCCAAATTCCCGGTCATTTTTTCATTAAATCCACTCACTTCCCCCTGTTTCATAATCATTCTAGTTATATCTTCTTAATCTATTGTTCTTGTTCTGCAAAACCATGAGTTCTTAGTACTAAATCCGTTGAAAAAAAAATTCCCTCTGGAGTCGCCAGTTTGTTGACGATTTAAATTGCAACGAGGATTTTGCCCGCAAAGTATTGATAAAGCCAATTAATTATAAGATAATGATATATAAAATACTAGTAGGTGGTACCCCCTTGTAGATTGGAGGATCAGATCTGGTTCTTATTTGATGTTTTCATTATTGTTCGTCACTGCTTACAGGTTTGAACACGTTTGATGATCAATGTTGGTTCTATTCATGAGAAATGGACGATGGATAATGCATGTTTGTTTTGTGTTATAGGCTCTAATGTCGTGTTAAAATGGCTCATGATATCCATTGTTACCTTGCTATTTACTCCTTGAATTATTACTTGTGCCACCTGCAAAAGATACATGTTTTTTTTTTACGAAAACGGTTATAGTTTATATTAGAGGGGTGGCCAAGCCACAGATTCAGTTACAAAATGCCCCAAATTTCTTCGGGCCTACAGATCAACATACAAAATGTTATGCAACCATGTTTCAGCTTAAGATCTAGCGTTGTTTTAGCGTAATTTCCAGCACTGTGTTCCCCAACGCTATGTTTCAGCATATGTAACAACACTGTGTTTCAGCAACTGTTCCAGCACTGTGTTTCAGCAAATGTAACAACACTGTGTTTCAGCTGTTACAGCACTATGTTTCAGCATAAGATCCAACTCTGTTTCAGCACTGTGATTCAGCATCTGTGTTACAACATCTGTGTTCCAGCTTCTGAGTTCCAGCATCTGTGTTTCAGCATCTGTGTTCCAGCTCTGTTTCAGCACTGTGTTCCAGCTCTGTTTCAGCACTGTGTTCCAGCTCTGTTACAGCACTGTGTTTCAGTATCTGTTTCAGCTCTGTTTCAGCACTGTGTTTCATCATCTGTGTTCCACCATCTGTGTTCCAGCATCTTTATTCCATCATCTGTGTTCCAGCATTTGTGTTCCAGTGCCTGTGTTCCAGCATCTATGTTTCAGCATCTGTGTTCCAGCTCTATTACAGCACTGTGTTTCAGCATCTGTTCCAGCACTAATTTTCAGCAACTGTTCCAGCATTGTGTTTCAGCATAATGTCTTTTACAACACAAGATTACTTCTTTTCCTCCTGGCTCCAAATGTTGTTCAGTTGGGCCCTTTGGAAGAGTGCCCGTGAGCTGCGATGGGTCATGGGATTTCCACATTTTCAATGATGCCATTGACTGACAGCTCTCCAGCAT
>SNQJ01S0059474.1:103434-115180 GCA_010110895.2 Picea sitchensis
CCTCCTGGGAGATAAATTCGAATATAAAGTCTCCTCTCCCGACTGCGTAGCATGTCACACTGTTTTCTATCAGAGGTCTCCAGTTTCGCTGAATCCAGTTGTCGGTGGATCTGGTTGAGGGCCAGAGTCCCATAAACTGGCCAATGAGTCCTCGTTCAGAGAGAGACAAGGCGACTTTGATAGGGAGATCCGGAGGGAGGTCGATCTCTGGAATATCGTTCAGCTTCTTGGCAAAGCTCGGGGCTTCTACGGCGGTCGTTTTTTTGTTGCATGCTTCTACCAGGCGTCTGAAGGAGGAGGCGGGGGAAGGAGGGGGCGGCGGCTCCCCTCCCTGGGCTGCCATGGCGACACTCTCAAACCCTTAACGATACGGTCAGGGCGTGCGCGCGGTCGGCGATTTCCAGATCCCAAAAAGCTCGAGGGCAGGTCTCGTATCCCTTTTCAAGTGGAGTTGCTTGAAGCTCAATACCTAAATTCTTAGCTACAATAGGTTGATATTCTATGATTTTGTTTTTTGAAGAATTTCATAAAGGTCTAGATTCCTCATCAACTATCAAAAGATACATGTTAGCAACAACAAATAAGAGCAATTGAAAAGAAATAAAGAAATATGAATAAAATCCAAAAGAAATGAACTATGTTACTATGTTATATGATGTTGCACTATGCATTTTGAATTTTAAATGGATTGTTGTTAGTCCTAGCTAACAAGGTTAGTGGCTATATGATTTATTGGCTTATATGAAAAAACATGTGATGCATGCTATGGTGTGGTTGGCAGTGGTTAATGTGACATAGGGTGGCACTTTTGGAAAATAATGGATGTTGGTTTCAATGCATGGTTTAATTGAATTAATGGATTAGTGGGCTAGCATATACTAAGGAATTGAATGACTGGAGGTTAGAGGCGATGTGCATTTACAGCATGTCACTCCATACCCCTCCCACTGGTCGTCACCCTGGCTTGGCTATTATCAATTGTGTTCATTGTGGTTAAGATATGATTTCCAAGCAGAGGGAGAATTGCTCGGCTAAGCTCGCATTTTTAAGGTTTTCGTGGTTACAGATATGTTTTTTTTCGCCATCCATGAAACCGCTCTGGTTATGAAATAGATATTGGTTCGATGATGTATGGGTCTATGCTTTCTTGAGACTGAAAACTATGTAAACTTGTGTTATTTTTCCGGAATGAATGCTCTGTGTGGTTTTCATTGCAATGATAGTTGAAGTCGCAGGTTCATTGATTTTTCTGAGTATTAGTAGCCATGAAGGCTCTCTGTCGTCCTCATTGGTTCTGGGTGGAGGGTTTCATGCAATCCCAATTTGTTGGTTGTCCCCTCACCATGCCTGGTAATTTTGTTGTTATTGGGTTGTTGGGTTTGAACTACCTTTTGTTTCACCCAAGTATGGGTTTGTTCATGCTACTAATGGTTTTGTAGTGGGTTATATTACTTTTTCTCGACTCTATTTTATCTCAGTATTGTTAATTGGTTGATTGGGAGAACCAAGAGGTTTGTCCCCTACATGTTCTTGGTGTTATTACAAGACCAAATGACACCTTTCTCCTATGTTCACAGTCTCTCTTATGTCACCTAGTCTGCGAGGTTATTGGTGGTATACCCTGTGTGTTCACCGTGTGGTTTCAAAGGTTCTCACCTGATGTTGGGGGTCGACTCCACTCTCCTTGTGTTGGTCCATAGAGTGAACCCTTGCTTCTCAGCCTAGTTTTGATAGAGGGAACTGTTATGTCCTATCGGGTATATTGTTGATTGTTATGAGTTGGTGGTGTATTTTCGACGGTATTCGATTACTGGCTCATCTCGGTTGATTATGTTGACAATGGTGTTGGTTTTGGTATTTATTTACTGCATTGGTAATTATGACAATCGAATTGATAAGCTCATCATGGTTAATTGGTTGATTGGAGAAATGGGATTGAATACACGGTCATTGTCTCTTACATGGTAATTATTGAATTGTTAACCCAACATTAGTTTATAATTGATTACCAAGTCACAACATGCTTCATCTGTAATGTGTGGGTATGTGTGGCCTTCCTAGAACATGTTAGGTTGAGTTAATGATTGCTATGATTGTGGGTTTTAAATTTCCAAATGGGGGTATTGAAATCGTGGTAATTATGGCGTGGTTATCCACTGTATATGCTTGGATATTACTTGATTGCGCCATCAGAGTGGTCACGGGTTTTTAAACTATATGGTTTTGTTTCAATTTGATCGATTTGAGAAATGGGGTTAGGCATACTTTCGTTGTCTCCCTATATTAGATTGATAGCTCAGCGTCATGATATTTATATTCAAATTAATTGAACATGTGCAGCCACAGAAATGCTCTTGTGTTTTGCTAAATGGTATGTGTATCTTAAAACATCATATAAGTTGAAAGGGTGATTGTTGTGCATTTAAATGGCAAGTCAAGATATATTGAGGATTGTGTTTTGATTGTCCACTATGTATGGTTGATGGATATCATGCATTGTTTCATTGATGGACACAGATTCTGTGACAATATGGTCTCATTACGACTTAATTGTTAAATGAACTTGAGGAATGGAATTGGGTGTGATTTTAGTGTCTGTATTTGATTTGAAGAAATGATTCATGGACAGTGGTTGATGTTTTGATAAAACAGATTGGAACAAGTGATTTTGTGTTGATTTGGAAATTGTTTTAAATTTTAACTGGGACAATTGGGAAGAAACAAAACTCTTACAGGTTGTTGTGGAAGGCATATTGTCTTGTTTTGATGACACTATATTAATCATTTAATTGCGGATAGTGAGTAAGAAATACACAAAATTGATTGAGTTATACACAATGGTTGTTTAATTAAGCATAGTGATTATTCGTTGGTGTTGGATCTTTTCCGTTTGATATAGAACAGTTATGGATTACTTAATTAATTTTATGAACATTATTCTCTCTCCTCCCTACCATTTTCTAGCTTTTCGCTAATTACAACCCCATCACCTTCCCACATTCATTTCTCACTCCCTGTTCTTAAAATTTAATTACAGTTAAGAAGAATTTTGTATTGAAGAAGTTTGAAATCGCAGTTTCTTAGTTGGATCACGGTGATATTTTAATTGGTTTGCATTACAGTTGATTCTTTGTTGTCTTTGATCAGTAACCATCTTTCTTTCCCCACTCATTTATCATGTTTCACTCAATACAAACCCCTCGCATATCCCAAGACCTTTTGTTCACCCGCTGCTTATTGAAAACAGTTAAACAATTTGTATGGATTGGATTGCATGAATCTAATATGTTGTTGAGCCAAATTATATTTCATATTTTGAAAGAGTTGTCATGTACGGTAATCAATTATGCATACAAGAATGAGCTATTCAAATAAAAGGTTGAAAACTGAGGCCCAATATGCCCCTCTCAAAGGGAAAGCCACCACTGCCCCTTCCCCACCTTCAAATGATTTTGATAAATCTGTGTCCTCCTGCATGCATTGGAGGGACGATTTCTCTCATATGATCAGCGAGATGAGACTTAAAGGCTCCACACAGCCTAAGGTAGGTTCAAAAGTATTAAAATATGATAGCAGCAACAAGGGAAAGATTGCCTCACGGACTGGAAAATATGGATTTTAAGTTTTATTTATTTATTTATTGTTGATGACAGTTGACTTCAGATTTTCGGATAGCATGCTTTTTGGATATATTGGTAATATATTTTGGAAATAATTGCAAATATCATTGAGATAAATTTTCAAATATGAATGTGATGATGGGAGTCACAAGGAGGGGTGTTTTTCTTAATTAACTAGTTATGTTATGATTGTTGAGAGCTAAAGGGAGTCACAAGGGGTCCCACCTACTAGTTATTATTTATTTAAAACCCTTATTATGATTTATTACTTTCCCCCCCCTAACTAAAAAGTTAGTTGAGTTTTAATTAACTTAACTAATGAAGTAGTTCAACTAATTCAACCAATTCTAATTTGCTTAAAGGCAAAAGGAAAGGGAGGAACAGGAGGAGCATAGAAGGAAAAGCATACTAAGGTTTGCTCTTTGAGTTTATGTTGAGATAGTTCAGTTTTCATTCACTCCTTAACTTAGCACAAGCCTAATTATTTTTTATGATAGCAGGGTCTTATTGTAGACAGCAAGATTCAGGGCTGAATTACATCATTCAGACACTTGTTTTTCAGAGGTGTTGATCTATCTTTGATATTCTGTGTAGAATTGTTCGTTTGTGAATTAGTTTTCATGACTGACAAAGGCTATTGTGCAGATTCGAGTGGGAAGCAATCTGTGGCAAGTTGATCCATCTTTTAGAGTTCAATTTTGATTTTCTGTCAGAGGTCCTTTTGTATGTTTCATCGAGGACGTCTAAGTTTGACTTTGGTCCAAAAATTCTTCATGAAATTTTTTAAAGAGAATGACTCTTTGATGAATTGGAATGAAATAAAGGATTGCTTTATGTCTCATTTATCTTGATTATCATCTTGGTGTCCTTTACTTCTGTCTCTACATTTATTTCAGCAACTGTTATATTCAGAAAATTATATAAACAATGAATTTTCCAGCAAGCTTTTATTCATAAAAAGACTAGCCTAAGCACTTGTAATCAATACTTGTCAGTTAGGATATTATTTTTTATGGCTATAAACATAAGGTGGCATTCCCATCTATTTTTATTTAGCCAAGAAGAATCTGAAAATGCTTGAGTAAGATCATTTCATATCTTTTCCTCAACATTTATTGGGGGACCATATTGGGGAGATCTTCAATATATCTCTGGTTAATTTTTATACTCAATTATCATTGAATACATCTATTTTTCTAATATTGATTCTTTGACTGTTTTATTTCTTAATGACTGTGCATGTTGCAAGGCTATCCAATATTGAGCCCGGTCTTCAATATCGGACCAGCATTGCTTTGAACCTGTTTAATACCATTTTAGACATTGCCAATACTCGTGTTGAGCTTAATCATTCATGGGCAGCAATTGTACGAGATATTAGTGCTCAAGAACGATTGGAAGCTAGACGTATACAGCCTAGAAATCAGCAATAAACTTCTTGTTTCTTTAGTTTTGGCCTTTCTTTCATGTCCTTAGACTCTCGTGTTTCTAGAAGAAGAAGAGGCTTATCACCTGAAATTAATCCTATTGTTGAAATAGGAAGAAGGAACTTTGTGTTATCTACCCAACAAAGTGCTCTAAGGATAACTTTGTCTGATTCATCCAGTTTGTCTTTCTTTCCCTCATCTAACACCCATAAGATGGCATCTAGTGGTGGCTATGGTGGCACTGGAAGTGCTTCCTCTTCTCAGTATTCATCTTTGTCAATGATTGGTAGCTTATATAGCCACCATATCCCTTTCCAATCTACCACAAATCCCACCAAAGTCATTAAAAAGTATGGGCTTTTTCAGTTTGAAAAAGACGCCACAACCACACCGTGGCATGTGTCCTCTCCTCTTAACCTACCACCTGCTACTCATCCACTTCCTAAATTCAAAGAACACCTTCCTAGGTTTTCAGGAAATAACACTATCACTACAAAAGAACACCTGGTGGCATTTTCTAATGCTTGTCACAACATAGGAGCCAATGACAATGATACTTGCATGCACTTATTCGTCAATTCCTTGGAAGGAAAGGCTGCGGTGGATTTCTTTGACCTTCCTCCTAAGGTTCTCTCTACTTGGGAGGAGTTAATCTACTTGTTCAGATCCACTTATGGGAAATCTAAAAGCCCAGCCGAGAAGTTACGGGAATACAATAACATCGCCTATAAGGATGGCGAAACCATCAAATCCTTCAACTTCTGTTTCACTAAGATATATAATCATATCCCTGAACTCATTCGACCTCAGAACCAATCCACTTTCATGCATTACTACAATGCATTAACTTCCCCCTACCGTCATTGGCTTGAGGAAAAATCCATTGATAATCTCAGTTCCGCTCTGCACACTTGTTTAGAATATGAAGAACAACTTGAAAGAATAGGTCTTCCTCAGGGAGAATCGGTTAAACAGATAGACATGTCTACCCTCTTACAACTATTACAAGACATGAATAAGAATATGATAGCATTCGAGTGAAAGGGGACTGTCTCACCTCTCACCCCTGGAGCTTCATCCTCTTCTGCACCCCCCTTTAGAAATCCAATTGAAAATCATTTTCACCCTAAAGATATCTTGCCTTGAAGTTGGTGTAACTTCTACGAGGAACACCACGAGGAAGCCACATGTGAGGTAAGGAAGAGTGCCAGAGATAAGATATTTGGTAAAAAACTAGAAACTACTATCATTGTCCTAGATTTTGCAAATCCAGAAGATGTCATGATCATCAATACTAGGAACAAAGCCTATGCTCCCAAGGCAAAATTTGATCCTCCCCGCAATTCTTCTAGCCCGAGCCCATCCTCACCCGCTACCACTGTTCAGTTTCCTAAGGTTCCTGACAGTCAAGGAACAACCTCTCCTCTCCCCTCTTCCAAGTACAATATCTTGAATCAATTGGCCAACATCAAAGAAGATGCAACCCTTTTGGGCATGGTTGTCATCCCTGAACAACAGATGCATCTGAAACAATTTATGGAAGGAAAATATTATGTTTTATCTAACCTCTCTAAAGAGGTAAACGATGAGGATTCGTTTGTAATAAAGTAGGTGTACATAACTTTAGATACCCTGTAAAAAATCCCCCTTTTAAATTTCTGTAAATATTATGCATAAGATCGCTCATTGTTGCCTCATAGATGGCGGTTTGGGCCCAAGTGTGATGTCGAAGATTATTATGGAAGAGCTAGGCTTGTCTTGTACAAATGAAAATGCTAGAAGCATGTTATCTTATAATAGCCTACAACAAACAACCATAGGTGATATTAAAGATGTAACCTTAGCTTTGTGCACACACCCTGAAATAAGGACAACCCTTAGTATTCAGGTAATTGATATGCCAGTAAGCACTTACTCAATCATATTGGGAAGAGATTGGCAAGCCTTAAAGGGTGGATACCACTCACTCGACGGAACACATTTATCCATTCCTCAGAACGGTAAAAACATTATAGTCCTTAGAGAGGGAAGGATATCACCCTACATAGAGAGTGTCCCACAACCTAATGTAATTTATATCAAAGAGTACCTAGGAGTGTATTCCATCTTTGTTGAGGAGGATAACATTCCCTTGGAACAAATTGATTTAGATGATGGTATGTGGCACATGCACTTTGATGGTTCATGCTCTAATGAAGGTAACGGAGCTGGCATTATCTTGATTTCTCCTGTAGGAAAAATCCATAACTTTTCTTATAGGTTGGAGTTTTCTTGCACAAACAATGTCACCGAATTTGATGCTTTGTTATTGGGCATTGAGAATGTCTATAATCTTGGTTGTGATCACCTTTCAGTTTTTGGGGATTTTGAGCTTGTTGTGAATCTTGTACGTAAAATTTACTCTCCTAGCAACATGTTGATGAAACGATACACCCAAACTATTTGGGTGCTTATCTCGAACCTTTTATCTTTCAACATCACTCATGTTAAGAGGGAGTTAAACTCAATGGCCGATCAGTTAGTTGTTTTTGCAGCCTCTCCTAATCGACAACTTCTGCCACATAGACTTGATTGTACCTTTCAATCTCTATATAATCCACATATTGCCGACAATATAGAATCTTGGCAGGTCTTCCCTAACGATGAGAGAATTTGTGCTTTCATTCAAAATGAACCTTTTAAGCCTAAGGAAATTATATCCATAGAAGATAACAATATTCCTAAAGGCTTGACTCCTCTAGAGAGTTCATTTTCTTCGAGTGATGTAGTTAACAAAGAGAAAAGAAAGAAGAGGAGTCGAAAAGGAAGGTGGGTGAAACCATCTCCTTGAACATTGGGACACCTAAGACTCCAAAGAATGTTAAAAGAGGTGCCAAATGTTCAGATGAAGAGAAAATGAAGTTTTCCAAGCTACTTGGTGAATTTCAAAATGTTTTTGCATGGTCTTATGAGGATCTTCATGGTTTTGATCCTGGTCTTATACAACGTGTCATCCCCATTAAGGAAGGCATAAAACCAGTTAGGAAAAAATAAAGACCTATTAACCATGCGCTAGAAGCAACTATTCGAAAGGAGCTGGAAAAACTCTTGAAGGCTGGAATCACCTTTCTGGTCAACTATTATGAATGAGTTTCAAATTTGGTTCATGTTCGGAAAACAACTGGTCATATCAGATTATGCATTTATTTTTGCGCATTAAATCAAGCTAGTATAAAAGATCACTTCCCTCTCCCTAACATGGAAATGATTTTGCACCAAGTTGCAGGGTCACAAATGATGTCCTTACTTGACAGTTTTTCTGGTTATAATCAAATAAAGGTAAAAAGGGCAGACAAATATAAAACCACCTTTATTACTTGTTGAGGTACCTTTGCTTATGAACGTATGCCTTTTGGCTTATCTAATGCAGGTGCCACCTTTCAAAGAGCTATGAAAATAGATTTTGACGATTTGATCAGTAAGATCATTCAAATCTACCTTGATGACTTAACGGTGTACTCTAAAATTCGATCAGATCATTTGGTCATCTGAGAAAATTTCTCATGCGATGTAGGAAATTTAGCATTTCTCTAAATCCTTCCAAGTCCATTTTCAAAGTTACCGAGGGCAAGCTCCTTGGAGACATTGTCTCTGATTTAGGAATAAGCATTGATCCTGAAAGGATTGATGTTATCCTTAATTTGCTTGCTCCCACTTCCAAGAAGGTGGTTCAAGCTTTTATGGGGGTTATTAACTTTGTCTGTAGGTTTGTTCCAGATTTTTTTGTGATGGTCAAACCAATTCATAATCTTCTTAAGCAAGATCGTTCTTTTTCTTGGATAGATGATGTCCAAAATGATTTTGAAGGGATTAAGAAAGAAATCAATTCTGCACCGATTTTGGCAAAGCCGGGTTTTGAGAAGGAATTCACGATATATACTAATTCCACCAAGGAAGCAGTTTCTATTGTCCTCATGCAAAATGATGGCCAAGGAAATGAAAAACCAGTGGCTTACATGAGTCAAAGTTTGTCTTATGATGAATTTAAATATTCTTTTATCGAGAAGCATGCTTTCTCTCTTGTTAAAGATGTTGGGAAGTTTTGCCACTTCATCTTAGGTAACCATACGTTGGTAAAAGTCCCTTTACCTGTTGTCAAGTTTTTTCTCTCACAGACTTATCTTTCAAGGAAGATTTCACATTGGCTTGCCAAGATCCAGGAGCATGATTTGAATATCCTGACTTCTACCACTATCAAGGGATGTGACTTAGCCCTTCACTTAGCTCAGCATGCTGAGAATAATGAATAAATTGATGAAGAGGATAGCTCACTATCAGCTCTCTTTTACATTGATAACCAGATCCTCCCGGTGTCTGAACATCCCTGGTACAAAAATTTAATTTTCTACTTACAGAACCAAAGATGTCGAGACAATTTAGACACTCATCAGAGGAGAAGTCTCTATCTTGAATCCGCAAGATATGTCATTATAGGAGAATTCTTGTTTCGAAGGTCTGTTGATGGTGTGTTGCTTCATTGTGTAAACAATGAAGACGCATAGAAACTGCTGCAAGAAACTCATGGCTCTTCAAATTCTGTCATTCATGTAGGAGGTCATTTTTCTGCTAAAATCATTGCCTTCAAGATTATTAAAAAAGGATACTATTGGCCTTCAATATTTGGTGACTCTTATTTTTTTTCAAGATCTTGTGACAAGTGCCAAAAAATTGTTGGGAAAGAACGCCTTTCATCCATGCCATTACAGCCTGTCCTACCAGACTTTCCCTTTTCAAAGTGGGGATTGTATTTTATTGGTCCTATTAATCCTCCATCTTCAGCTGGATAGGTTTTTATTTTGACAGCCACAGAATATTTTACAAAATGGGTTGAAGATGTCCCACTTAAGCATCCAACAGATGATCATGTAATTTCTTTTCTTGAGAATAACATTTTTTCCAAATTTGGTCTTCCATTGAAACTTATTACAGACAATGGTCTCACTTTCATTTCTGCTAAGATGACTCAATTTTTAGCTAAATTGGGGGTTAAACATTTCACCTCATCGGCTTATTATCCCCAAGGAAATGAGCAAGTTGAGTCTACCAACAAAAATATGGTAAGAATCGTCAAAAGGTTCATCAAAGATAAGCCTCGTCAATGGCACACTCTCTTAACTTACGCCCTTTGGGCAGATTGAACTACTGCCAAGGTAACCACTGGTTGCACCCCTTTTCATCTTGTCTATGGTCAAGAAGCCCTCTTTCTTACTGAGTTGGAACTTTATTCCTTAAGGTTGATGCTACAGATCGAAGAATTAAATTCTTTTGATCTTTCACAAAGGTTAAACGCACTCCTAGCTTTGGAAGAGCAAAAGATGTTTTCTTTGGATAATATTAAAAGGAGACAACAAATTGTTAAGAAGTATTTCAACAAGAGTATCAAGACTATCAAGTTTAAAGTCAATGAAAAAGTATTGCTATGGGATTCAGCTCACGCTAATAGGGGAAGACATTCAAAATTTAAAAAATTATGTCTGGGTCCTTTCAAGATCGCTTTTGTCTTAAGTACTAACTCTTACATTCTAAAATATTTACAGGAGCGATTGTTGTCCTACAGCACTAACGGTTCTCACTTGAAGCATTACGTGGAACCAACTTGAAAAGTTATAACGTTGTTTGGGTTCTCTGTAGATTAGTAGTTTAGCTCTGTTTTCAGTTTTCTTTTCTGATTTATAGTAGTGTGATTTTTCTTTATGTTTTAAACATTTTCTACTGCTTTTACATTTCTGTCATTTTATTTCTATTGTTTTAATTTTTGCAATTTTATTATGTTATGATTTGTATTGCTTTGTCATATTTTTAATTGATTTTGGTATAGAATAAGATGTTGGATCAATTATTCCACAGTGACACTCCTGCAAGATATTGTTAGTCAATAACAATCAAGCTTACACAGTTGTTACGATGTTTCCCCTCAAGGCATACTTGAATTTGTTATCTGCTTTCACTGTTGTCTTATAAAGAGATTGGTTATCTCTCGCTTCTTCTTTCCATTTCTTCATCCATTTGAGAAATAAAAGAGCAACTCCATCAATTTTTCTCCTTGAAGTAAAGAGAAAAATATGGATTGAATGATTATGCATACATGGATAAGCCCCTTCATATTTAACATTTTTCATAAGTTATTCCCAAATTCCCGGTCATTTTTTCATTAAATCCGCTCACTTCCCCTTGTTTCAGAATCATTTTGGTTATATCTTCTTAATCTGTTGTTCTTGGTCTGTGAAACCATGACTTATGAGTTCTAAATCCGTTGAAAACAAATTTCCCTGTGGAGTCGCCAGTTTGTTGACGATTTAAATTTCCACGAGGATTTCGCTCGCAAAGTATTGTTAAACGCTATTAATTATAAGCTAATGATATATATATAATACTAGTAGGTGGGACCCCCTTGTAGATTGGAGGATCAGATCTGGTTCTTATTTGATGGTTTCATTGTTGTTCGACACTACTTACAGGTTTGAACACATTTGATGATCAATGTTGGTTCTATTCACGAGAAATGAATGATGGATAATTGTAACATCCCGCTCTGGCGCACTGAGAAAACTTATTATTTGAGGACACTTGCTCGCAAGTGATCTGGACTTTTCTGATGTTAAAACATTTATACTTGATTATGATGCGTTATGATAGACGACATGAGGTTTTACTATTTGA
>SNQJ01S0059474.1:118148-128634 GCA_010110895.2 Picea sitchensis
GCCCGTAACCTTTCCTCCAACCTTCTGTTTGGCTCCCGAAGCCATCTCCACGAAGCTAAACTCATCATGTTCGACTTCCTTTACCTTAATCCTTTTTAGCGCTGCACCAGAAATGAAACTCTCACTAGCACCTGGGTCTATGAAAATACTAAGGGTCTGGTCAGCGACAGTACCTGTCGTCTCGAGCACAGTTGACTGGTGCTCTGCCTGGCGGTTATTCACCATTGCATGAATCTGATGGGTCTTGCCCATATCTCCCACTGTAGTGGGTCTGGCTGATCCGGACGCTCTGGTCCTCTCCACAGGACAATCGTGCTGGTAGTGTGGCTCCCCACACGTCCAACACCCCTTCTTCGGCCCAGTAGTCCTGGTACCCGAAGTAGAAGAGGACTTCCCACCGGCCTGAAACCCTGGTCTATTCTGCTGAACATGCCTAAACTGCTGCTACGACGGGCGACGCTGCTGCTGGTGTTGTGGTCCTCGATAAGGTGTCCGCTGCTAAGGCGACGGTTGTCGGGGTGTAGAAAAAATGGATCCCCTCTGGAAGCCACGATGTCTCGGCGTATGTCTCGCTGGTGTCTGATGCCGTGGCGCACCAGATGAACTCTGCCTTGCGGGTCTCGCTGGAGTCCTGGTATGACCCCCACTGATAAGCTCCTCCTCTGCTATGAGGGCCTTTTGGACAACATCGTGCAAGGTTTGAGGCATCAAGATCCTAACATTTGCACGCAGGCTGTCGTTAAGGCCAAACATGAACCGGTTGACCTTGATTTTCTCCGTGTTAAGGNGTAGCACATTGAACTCATTGAGCTGACGCTCAATGAATTCCTCTGAAAGGTACCTCTCTCGGAACCGTTCCTCAAACAGTTCCCATGACACGTCTTCAACGACCATGTTCAGCTTCGGCAGGAGCGTCTTCCACCACAGAAGAGCGCTCCCTTTCAGTTGAAAGACCGCCATGTGGATCTTCATGTTGGAGGTATAATCGTGAAGTGCGAAGCACATCGCCATATTCTCCAACCATGCCTTGGCGGCTGCGCCGTCCGGGGCACCAAATAACTCGGGAAATTTTACCTTCTCGAGTTCACGATGAATGCTACCTGTAACGGCCGGTGCGTGCGACAGAACCTCAGGGGGTGCCGACGCCCTGGCCTCGTCTCGGTCCAATCTGCTGATCAGTGCCTCAGACATGCGCTGAAAAGATCTCATCATCTCAACAACATCGCCAACTGCTATCTGCTCCTATCCGAGAACCTGCTCGCCTCCCTTGGGGTTAGACCCCTCAGGCGTGGATGCTACTAGAGGCGTCACGCCTCCTCCCCTAGCACCCCGTCGTCTGCCTCCGCTGCGTCCTCTAACCATGATTACCTGCACGCACACAATCAACTCAATCAGCAATAGTATAATCAATCTAATCATGTCAACGAAAGCCGTAGCGAATCCCAAGTCGCGGGTCGAATCGGCTCTGATACCATATGTAACGGCCTCCTTGTTACGACAACGACTCTTTAACAGGTGAAAGTTTTTTTTTTGTGTTAAGGTGTGTGCGCGTGTAGAAGTAACAGACACACTTGACTCTACATCGCCACCCGACAACCAACAAGACACAACCACGAAGATTACCACAAGAAGACAAGGGCGTGCAACAAGTAGCTGCAAGCAATGAACGACCAAAGACATAAGGCGCACTACACAAACATTTAATGACATACTGGGTTATGCACAGTACGAACACAGAGGGAAGAATCCACAGTAGTAGGTCTTACTATTTCTGCACAGGAAAGCAGAGCGTTTAATCTTNGATCCTTTACACAGAAAAATCACACACAGACCTATATACTAAGGCTACCTGGAGGTGTTTATATCCCACCCATCTCAACAGTCCAACACACGGAAGGGTTATCGACCAAGTACAACTTTAACTGCCCTGAACAACAATCCCTTATTTACTAACTCTGATAAATCGATGTGCTTAATCAGGGTTACTACATCATATGCATTTATTAATAACAATAAAGATTACCATAACATCGCCATGAATTATTAAGCACCTTACATTATATCACGTATCCGGGCCATGATTTACAATTTCAATACCTATTATATGCTACAACCATAAATTTTGACGACCTTACCTGATAAAAACATTTCAATTAACCGTGAGGAGCTCACATTTCGATGATCATAAATTTCAATAATAATACAATACTAACAACGAACATTCCTTTCTGTAAGTTGTCTACGCAACCCTACACTCTATAATATGATGCAAACAATGCTCTTACATATTTCAGAATCAATAAGAACCCATAGCGCTACCTTTACATATCACCTTAACATTATAATTTACAGTCTCCATACATAGTCTCCATACATACTGTACATATTGATTACCGTGTCCATTTACATTATTCATAACCTTATAATTTTAGTAACCTTTCCACCCAAAATACAACACCCTTCCCTATGGTCAAATATAAAAATAACATCATATTTTAAATTAACATCATATTCAAACACAACAATAAACATCATAGTTAAAATGACCATGTATAACAATAACCCTATTTAATATGACAATGTTTAAAATACCAATATTTTTAAAAGGCACATATATAAAAATAACAATAATTAGAAATGCTAATATCTAAAAAGGACAACATTTTTAAAGACAATATAAAAATAACATCCTATGTATAGTATCGATGGTACTAAATTACACTAATGCTACCCCATAGTAACGACCACCTGGCAGCTATTTAGGATGACCTTGCATGCAAAAAGAAGTCACGAATCAAGGCAGCTGTAAAAAGGAAGTTTAAATTGGACTGAAAACAGGTTGTGTGCTGTCAACCGCACACCCACCAGTGATATCCTGCAACAGAGCGTTTGGGCAGCGTATTTGGTATTTCATTGACAGACCGCTAGGTACTATACGAGTGTTCTTTTTGGAATTAGAAAAGGACAAAAATATCATTTTTTCTTAATTAAAAATTGAATCGGCAACCACAAGGAGTATAAACCCTTTTTGAAAAATAGAAAAAGACTTAAATATAAATTTTTCTTATTAAAAAGAAATTGAATCGGCAACCTCAAGAATATAATCTTTTTATGAACTAGGAAAGACAAAATATAAATTTTTCTAAAAATATTGAATCGGCAACCTCGAGGAATATAACCTGAGGACTGTGAACGAACAAAATATATGAAAGGACTCCTGGTTGTCTTCCATTACCAGCCACCAAACATTAAAGACAAATCGCAGGCAATTAAGGCGAGAGGTGAAAGGCGCAAAGGTTGTTATTACCAATACAGTAAGGCGCAGAGGTAATAACAACGTGCCATCAATGTGGACGCAGAATGGAAACTCAACGCAGGCTATCCTAGCACGCAGATACCCAAAGAATCCAGTACACCAAGAATACAACGTAGAAGCTGCCATGCCTTACAGTTTATAGATTTAAAGTATACCTCATTAGCAAACAACATATACCCAAAGACATACTACTCTACGATTCACTACAAGTAGTATAATCTGTATCAGAGTCTCAGATAAATGCTATTTCACTACACATCATCTGTAGCAGAGTCTCAGTCAAGCTGCTCTAATAGAGCGGTCACTGACCTTGTCTTTTGGAGTGTACCTGCAGCTATATCAAAGATATAATTCCGAACACAAAATTCTAAGAAATGAAATCTACCATACCTGTATACAGCTATATTCTATGATTAAATCGGACCAGATGCACTTAATTCCCCTCGGTGAAACTCTTTTTAGAATATTCGACTTAGGTTTGAAGTCTGTCAGGATACCATGAACAGCCTCCTGTCGAAGAGAGAGATCGAAACAACTATGGAGTGAAACTGATCAAGCTATGATTCTTCCCATGTCTTTTATGCTCCACGCTGTAATAAATCACAAATAAAAGGCGCAGGGGTTCTGGTACTCGTTTCAAAAACCCTTAAGACCGGAAGTGAAGGGATTGTAATATTTCCATCTTTATAAAGTTCAACATTGGTAATGCTGGGATTCTAAAAGTTATTCAAAAAATTTAGTTTGAACCCGCCAGGATTCCAATATTCGTTGAATAAAAATCAACACTTAAAATGCAGATTTACACACAGAATGCCCAACGAATCGGAGCAGATTTACCCAATGAATCAAAGCAGATTTACACAATGAATGGTCTTACAACTATATAAAAACGCCCACACTCAGAAAAATTCCAGAACCATAAATAATAAAAATTTACACAGTCCGACACAATAAATAAAAAGTTACACAGTCCAGGCGATGAATAACAATTTTTACACAGTCCAGAATAAGAACAATAAATAATAAAAAATTTACACAAATCGACACAATAAATAATAAAGTTATACCCAAAGGAGTGAATAAATACCCTTTTACCCAGACAAGAACATTAATTATTTTACACAAATTCGCATTCTCTAAGATGTGCATACACAAAACGTGGTAGCCGGAGCGATCAACTTTTCAAATCCAAGTATCAGATCATACAGAAAGTTTTAGCGCCTAAGGCGTTGAAGGAAATTAGTAAGGTAAAATGCACGCCTATATGGGGAGACAATCGCCATTATCCTCCTTTTTAAAATGCCATAGCGAGAATTACAAAGTAGTGCATGCATTCTACACTACCAATTAAAGACCATACCGTTGCCTCTGTTAATGTCAGCCCCTCCGTCGTTCACAGACTGTCAGCCAAGTCTGTGATCAGGAGAGGACTGCACCCGTAATTCTCCCACCAAACGCTTAGGTGGGTACTGCCTCCCCTTTAGGCCCCCGAGCTTGTAGTAAGGCCAATACAATAAACTGTATATATATACTCTAGCTTCCCAAATTAATTTGCAAGGTCGAGCTACCACTTAATAATATTAACTCAGAAAATTCCCTAACTCCTCACATAACTACCCCTTCCATTTCTGTATGCCATAACAATACTCAGTCTATCCCTCTTTCCCTTCTCCTTCTTTAGTGAGTCTCAAACCCTAAATCATATTTAATTTAAATTTTAATGGAAAACCGTACCCTTTACAAGTGTCACCATCCCCCACCTTTTTCCACACAATTAACTTCTTTAATCCTATTAATTGTCTGCGTTTCCTTTTTACTAGGTTTCTATTTATTTATTTATTATTATTTTTTTAATCCAAAAAGTAAAAGCCGCCTAATGCATCTTTTCATTTTATTTTATTTGCTTATTCATATATATATATTTTTTATAATTCCACTACACTAACTCTTTATTACTATTGGTTCAGTCTGAGTTTATGCATGAGTTTTAAGGAAATAGCTTAGTCCCTTAAGCATTCAATTCATTCACTAATGGTTATGCTCGGCCAATCAAAACTATGGTTTTTGGTATTCGTTTATTTATGAATGGGTTTAAATTTTTGAAAAATCCATCATGCCCTATAAGGGAGTTATGCTTTCAATATGATAATGAAATCTCATTGCATGTTGCGTTTAAAGAAGGAGAGTCCTTCAATGAAATTTATTGTCCAAGTTAACTAAAACGTATCCGTTGATATATCGGTTGTAGTTGGATGAAGTTAACGCCAGCACCAATAACTAGAGCCCGCGCACGCTCTAAAAAATTGTATTTTCCTTGAAACCCATCGAGGCTTAACTCTAGCCTATGTTATTCCAAAGTTTTTGGCTTAATTCATTTTAATGGTTATTAGGGTTAATTGTTATTACTAAAGATATTTAGGCATAGGATTAGGTCAAAATTCATAGGAGATATTCATTTAGAATTAGGGTTAGGATCTTTTAGAGTTAGAGTTAGGGCCTTTTCCTTAAGCTTAAACGGAATTTTTCTTAGAGCAGTTTATTTTATTTTATTTAGGTTTAGATTTTGAATTGGACTACAATTGTTTAGGGGTGTCGCTTTAAGACTCTTTATTAAGGTGCTATTGTCTTAGGGCTATTTAGGCTTGTTTCCTTCATTATCAATGACGCGTTCTTCGTGACGCACTAATGGCTCCAAGCGGGTGCCACTCGCTTTGTTTGTTTCTTAGCCATGCCCTTCAGGATGCACACGGCTCCAAGGGTGCCACTCTCACTTGTGGTT
The DNA here is from genome assembly GCA_010110895.2 of Picea sitchensis. NCBI lineage: Eukaryota > Viridiplantae > Streptophyta > Pinopsida > Pinales > Pinaceae > Picea > Picea sitchensis. The sequence goes on from SNQJ01S0059474.1 coordinate 124,244, forward strand.
CCCAGCGACGCGGTTTCGTGATGCACCATGTGCTCCAGGGTGCCACTCGCCACCGGACTGATTGGTAGACATATATAACCCCGGGAGTCAACACCCGGGCCGTGAACTTGTGGGAGACTAAGGTTCTAAGGAATAAGGCTCCCCCGCCTTATTGGTACATGCCTCTTAGAATCATCATGAGCGACTGCCGCACGCTCACAACATCGTGGACCCTCTTGAACTAGGTAATCGCTAATCTACAGTTCAAGCCACGACAAGAGTACTAGTAGGCGGTATGTATTTTGTCCACCCTCTCAACCTCTCCTCGAAATCGGTGTGGCCCCCTTTTACTCCATATGTGAGGTCCGGCTCAGTTTATCGTCAGCCTAGATCATCAACAATCATGTCGAAATGTCAACATCAGATCATCAAATCAAATGAAATATCACAAGAATAAACTAATCCAATAGGGCATCTCCCCCTCGGGACTCAATCCAGTAGTCCATGGGTTCCAACGTCTCTATCAATACAAGGTCCAAACCCCTCGCGACACTCAATAAAATCGAAATAATAGCACCTATCTTACATCAAATAGTAAAACCTCATGTCGCTCTATCATAACACATCATAATCTAAGGCTAAATGTTTTAACATCGGTGTCCAGATCACTCTATGAGCAAGTCCCAAAGAATAAGTTTTCTGCCAGCGCCAGAGCTGATGATGTGTGAATCTTTGGATGACTTGGAGGCAGTGGCCACTCCTTTCTTTTTATCTGGATTTGGATTGGGAACATCCATTTTTATCCTTTTACTTCTGTATTGGGAGGGACTATAATACGTGAGACAACATGATCAACTTGGGTATTTGTATTTATTGGCAATGGAGGAGGGGGTAATGACAAAGACACAATAGATACCCAACCATGGTGATGAGGAGTAGGTTGATGGACAATCTCTTTCCAACCATCATTGGCGGGTGGTTACGGTTGCATAGAAACATGAGGGGGGAAACACATATACCATGTAAAAAATTGATGTGGTTAGAAGGGCCCCTCGTGTCGGGATGGAGAATCCCAGAAACTAGGGTTACATGGCCAACTAGGTTGAATAATCCATCTTGAAATAGTTGATTTAGTTCATGTGGATAATCATCAAAATGTATCAAAAACTGTGGCCTTCTATGGCCCCTTCTTTTCCATTTTCCTCTGCCTCTATTAGCACCTCCGCCATTGTTTCCAAGCAAAGAAACTCATCCTGGCAATATTCCAAACACATGTCTCACCAACCATGCATCAATACTTCACCAAATTAAAACGTCGGCTCATCATTCACCATAGAAGCTAATATGCAACCCATCCATAATCATTTTAAAACTCAACAATCAATTTCCATTTGAATGGGGAGTGGTAGGGATATTGGGAAGATGAGGGGATTTATAATGCGTGTAAAATGGTAGCATCGATGGGAAGCAACCCACAAATACTATTCAAGAAAATGTAGGAGTAACAGAAAATGTATCCATGTGCAAACTTCCAACACTACTATCAACTTAGTCTTTATTTTGTTATTAATCCTCTTTCAAAAAATGAAATTCATAATAGAGCAAGGAACATTTAAAATGTATTTTGGAAGGTGAGGGGCATATAATGATCGAAAAGTGGGATAATGAAAGGAAAAAAAACCCTATTATTGTTCTATTATATGCAATAGATACTATTGAAAATCATTATCACCATCAATTTCCAAACATTTCTATGTTAGGAATTCAAATCCATGACTCAATAGTTTTTAAATTATCCAATATAAAACCCCAAAAAAGTTCTAGGACTGTCAAACTGTACAACTTTAATTTTCCCTTCCTTTTCTTTTTATCAACAAAGCTTTTATAAAAGACTGTTAACAAATTCACTCAACATGATTAAAATCAGACTACATCAAGCACGTATGGAGGCTGAGAACACCACATAAAGCCATCATCACAACCTCAATACTTGATGTATAAATAAACTCGGCTCGAAACCCAATGTGAAAACGGTGCTCATCATTTATTTTAACATCATACAACTTCAAAATTGAATAAAACCCCATGGATAAATAACAAGTGAGACAAGACTTAACACAAATAACCAATATCCCATTGTCGGGTTAATCACTTATAACATACATTAAGACCAGTGTTTGAATCTCTTAATTTTCATACATCAATGAAAGAACCGAGGTATGGGTGAACGTAATGAGAAACTCTTCAATGGGTCAAACCATTTAACCATCTCTTATCACAACATAATTCCCACATACCTCTCCACAGACCTCTCATGGCAGCCACAAGGCGAATACGCCCATATATTCACAAACAATTGAAAGGTAATTTGAAGGAGCTACAAGTCTCCAAGTAAAGACCTAGTAAAGGGACTGCTATCACAAAAAAAAAAAAAAAAAAAACCTTGAATTTTAATAACCAGGGATGAGTGAAACCAAGAAAATATTTTCCATAATTATTTTCCAACAATCATAGAATAAACACTCATTCTGGGTGCAACACAATCACATAATCCAAACAAAAAAGGAATTTCAAACACTATTGTCAGCTTGAAAATTTTAAATGTCAACAGAGAAGAAATTCCATATAAATGCAATTTTCATAGTCGTGATAACCACATACATCCAATATAAGAAAACACAGTCTATAAGAAAACCTAAGAGCCAACATCATGATTTTATTTAGAGCGAAGATACATTTCATGAATGGAGAGGTAAGATCCATCATACCTGTAATGAGAATGCCAGAAAACCAACAAGCACCACTATTCTTCCAAAGGCTGAGTGAAACGGAGGCAACATTAACCAGGACAACCAAAACAAGCGCAAAGAAAGTGAAGGTGTCGAGCTCGAGGTAGAGTAAGAACAACTTGCAATAATTGCACATCATTTCTCACATTAATTTCCATCAACTAGAGCCAAGTAAGAGCACACCCAACACATCGGTAGAGCACATATTCCACTATGTTTGCCACATAACATTTCAATACAAAAATTGAATTTGCCTCTTTTAATTAAGATCATAAGTTCTATATGCATACTCGACACTTAGCACCAAATACATCTCATGTCCCACATTCTTTGCTAGGAAAGGATTTCCACCTTATAAAACTTAATAATTACCCATGATAATAACAAGAATATCATAAATGCAATATGCCATAACTATATATGGCCCATGTTTGGAGTTTGAATCAACAAGTCAAAATATATGTGTAGCAAGAATAAACCAAGATTCCTATTAAAAAAAACGTTTTCCCCTATTTAAATTAAATTCCAATAAACCCACTATCCATCCGTAAAGCTGGGTTTCAAATTCCCCAAACTATAGAGTCATCTTTGCAAGGTATCCATGAGCGCAATCAAATAAAAGCACCTTTCATTATTATTCACATAATGGGGTCCTAATTCCATTTAGTATATATATATATATATATATATATATATATATATATATATATATATATATATATATATATATATATATATATAAGGCATTGCAACCCTGCCTATAAAAAGTGTGGGATTCCATGTTGTGCTTATTTTGGGTGTCAACAGTAAGGTCCTTTTTTGTGTCTGGTCCAAAGGAAACGAGAGCAGATGCTTTGAATCTTGTTGAGTATTTTTTTAGGAATGACTACTATGGAATTACAATACATTGGTATTCCTTGGAGCACCGATTTCAAAAGTACTATTTTTTCTCCTCTGGATAGGAGACAGTGAACCCATAGTGAAGTTTTGGCTTCCACCTTGCATATAAGCCAATCCCAATCTGTTACTCTATAGTTGTCTGGTTTCAGTGCAAATCTAAGGTATTTAAAAGCTTCGTCCAAATATTTGGCTGGCATAGGGAGGAGCACGAGAATCTTATTTCCATCATGCTCAAGGAAATTTGAAACGATGATACATTATGTGTCCATGTTAATGGACATCCCTTTTGTTGTGCAAAAGAGATCTAGACATTCCTTAAGGGGCTTGACATCTCGAACGGTGCCCTTTATACTGCAGAAGATATCGCCAAAAAATTGTTGGTGGGAGATTTCTTCTCTGTCAGTCACCTTTATGCTTCTAAGAACACAACCACATTTGGACTCACTTAGAATCCTTCTTAAGGCTTCTGCAATAATTAGAAATAAAAACATGTAAAGAGGACAACCTTGTCTAAGGCCTCGAGAGGATTTGAAAACCCTCGAAGCGATGAAATTAATTAAGACAACGAAAGAGGCACTCTGCAGACAACCCATTATCCAATTTATAGAGTTGAGGTGATCCAGGTGGATATTGGTGGCCACCCACCTTTTCCAAATGGCTTAAAACAGTTTTCTGGCCATTTTGGCAATTTACTATTTTTAGCAGGTTTTAACTTCCGGGGCC
>SNQJ01S0059474.1:135831-155692 GCA_010110895.2 Picea sitchensis
TTATTTATTTCCTTGGAAAAAAATATTTATATTTCCGAGAGAAATATACATGTTACAATCCATAATTGTCCGGTCTTTACAAACCATATTTAGAGCCAATAACGAAAACTAAAAAAGTCCTTAGGACTCAAGAAGAGCCTAAACAATCTATATGCATCATTACAAAACTATATAAATTGTCATTATAGAGCAGCCTACAATCATATTTCCATGGCTTCCACTTCTTCTCCATATATGTATTCATAGTAGCCCATAGCCCCCACGGGCAGAGAAAGGGCCTCCTTGGAAATTTCACCATCTTTGGAGTTTAACTCATGCATATGGTGATTGAAAGACAACCACTCGAAATATTGGAAGGCTAGCTTGATGTCTCGTTTGATTGGTTTTGTATATATGTTTATATGGCAACAAATTATGTTATGAAATGAAATAAAATAAAATTTTCTAGGCAAGGGGGTTTTGAATTGAGTTGATATATAAGTGGCATGAGTATGTGCATGGTACAAAGTTTGGGTTATATAATTTGTTCTATATGACATATTCTATACATGGTACATGGAATATGATTGAAAAATGGAATCGATTAAACACTAGTGATTCATATGGTGATAACTTGATTAGTTATTGTGAAGTAACAAGTTGGAGCAACAGTGAGTGAAAGTTTGATATAGTGTGTGCTTATGTGCTTACTTTGCATCTGGTTTCATCCCGCGATTGGTTACTATGGCATATTATGGCTCATGTGAATTGTTGATGTGCTAAGTGGCATGCATATGGGTATTTTGTTTTGGGCTCGACATGATGGGTTGGACATGCAATTAATTTTGCAAGGACTTGGGTAAATAATCCACAATCTCGCATATACCACTCTTCTTCCTTGGGCATTGTTCATTTTGTTTGGTTGATGTTGTGGATGTTGAGTTTTCAAGAGAGATGATATTTTATATTCTTTTATTATTATTTAATATGCAAAAGGATCACAATTGAAAGATAGATATCCACATAACAACAAGATATATCCTCAGGGAAACCCTCAAGGGGGAGAAAACCCTGCCAACTTTCCTTAGTATATATTCCTTCAACATGTACAATGTCATGCAATGCTCTTTCACGAAATCAAGACCAAAGAGACCCAGACACGAACCAAGAATAGCCTCCTAGATAAGTGTGCACTACTCTCTTGTACTTATGATCGTTGATTGATCAAAATGACTCGATACAACCTCTATTTATAATCTAAAAGACCTAAAAGACGTGAATTATCAATAAACCCTTTCACAATTACATTTAGGAATAACCAATACAATTACACTTAGGAATAACTTCCGAAATTACATAAAATCTCAACAGTGGAGAGGTAGAGCTTGATCCTAGTGTGTAAGCTCAGTCCCTAGTAGTTCTGGAAACCGTTTTCACCCATCATCATTGGTATAAAAGCACCCAAAGTCAGGTATGCAAACATCAACTTGTTAAGCATAACTTACATATATCTTGCAAAACAATAGTTTATTAATGGCTCTGTTTTTTACTAGTTTTGGGTATGCTACTCTTTCCTATGCATTTTAGTTCTGAATAAATTAATGGTTCAAGGGTTTCTGAAGTTCAGCTCTGTGACAAATATTTCTTCACTCCATGCTTTTCAATTCCATTTTTCTTTTAAGAAATTATCTATCTGATTTTTTAAGTAAACCCATTTGAAATTAAGAAGAATGGTGACCTGGGTTCAAGTTTTCAAAGTATTTCCTCTATTGTCCAATATCCTAGTTCGAAAATATGGTTTTAATAGAGGATTTTTATTTTGAATATGGGTCTTCAGTCATAAATTTATGGTTTGTAAAGAGTGTATTCACATAAAAATATTTACATCCAACCATATTCATTTGGTATTTAGTCACAACTGTGTAAAGTTTATGAGCAACATCAAAATATTTTGTTGGGTCAAGATGGGGTTTTGAACCCATGACTACAATGTGTTTTCAAAGTTAATAAAATATTGGCAAATGCCATTGTTTTGGTTGTGACCAATTGATAATTTTGGTGGGTTATAGTTTTTTTGAGTTTCAAAGCCACGCCCTGTTGTAGACCGTTCATTTTTCAATTCACTGGAGATAATCTTTTCCCACTCGAATTTTACTTTTTCACGAATTGAAAAGTGCAAGATATACAAGACAAGCCTGGGAATAGTAGCTTTAGTCTCTTGTCCAACTACTCTAGTGAATAGCCATGCCATTTCTCGATAGGGATTTTTTAATGAACCGAGCTGAATGCTTGAAAGGTCCTCTAGCATAATTGTTGGGTCTTCAAGATATTCTCGTAAAAGCTCCAATCCTCCATTTCTTTCCTTCAAAAATTCCTTGGCTTCATCACCATTGAAATTCATCCTTGGCTCTAAGATGTTTGAGCATTCTCTTGAAGATCGAAGGTGATAAGGAAATATGAGACTCCCCTTGTAACTAAATTATTCTATGATTCTTGTCGAATTTATCAATGCACCGCGAAACCGACTCTTTGAAATCATGGACCTCTAGGACACATCCTACTAGAGTGATTCCTGACATTCAAATTTGGTTTGAACTTTTCACCGATAGTGGAAATGAAGAGTAATATATGTATTCCCTTGACCAATGAAACCTTTGATATTCTCATTCAAGTAGGTTGATGGTATCTCCAATGAACTATTCCTTTCCTCTAGTTTTCATACTTAATCAAGGTGACTTATTAATGTATATTTCTTTTCAAAGCATTATTACCAAAGCAACCCTTTTTACCATAATATGCACCTTTGTGGCTCTTGATTCAAAGGATCGTTAATACAAATTAAATTTAGAATAAATGAGGAATTGTCTCAAGAAGATCATTATTAATAACAAATTTTAACACTTAACCAATTTTAGTCATTTATGGGGGATTTGTATTAAATGCACAAAGAGGAATGTGATAATATAAGACATGGATTATCGTGGGGTGGTGGACGATCGGGATGACAGAACAATGGGGTAGTGGAATGGTGGGGTAAGAACACAATGGGGTTAGGAGGTATGGAGAAGTAATGAAATCATGACGGACCCACAACAAGACTTATAGAATTCGACTAAGTGTTGAGAGATCGCGGGGTTAGGGAGGTGTGGCGAGTCGGTGGGTATGGCGGAGAAAACTCATAACATCCCGTGGACCCACGGTAATATTTTGAGAATTTGGCTAAGTGTAATAAGTGGATCAGGACGCTGGGGTCACAGGTATAAACAAGAAAATCGAGAATGTGCCTTAGACCCACAATGAAGTGTTTTTGAAAATTTTCTAAGTGTAGGTGAAAAATAGAGGCGACATAACTCAAAGGTGTATTTTGGGGGTCGTAGAAATTGAACTAGACTAAAGATACATTTTGAACCCGCGACAAACTCGAAAAGTCTCCAAGTATGGGAGAACGATGAGGAAAATGTACAAGAGAAATTACACGAGACTCAACAAATTTTAGGATCAGTGGGGGCAAAACCATATACCAGGGTTTTCTCCAGAACCACGTGGCAACAACATGCTAATTTCGCCGACCCCCTTCAAATGGTTTTCGAAACCACTATATGACCGCCTAAATACATGGCAATTTGACAAAGAAACAATGTAGCATGATGATGTCAGGTGACATAATTATGAAATGACTTATTTTTTTCAATATATATATCTAAGTCATTTCATCCAATCAGATTTTGCCACATAATTTTAGGGTTATTTTCGATGGTTAAAAGTGAAATCTTACAGTTAGAAGTTATTCTTGTTAGTGGGAGCTTGAAGTTAATACTATTCCAACTACCCAGCAACGTTACTACCAAAGCTTGAATCTCTCCATATTAAGCTTTATCCCGGGTATTTCAAAAAACTGTCTCACTTTCTTTCTCAATGTAAGAAGGGAGTTTTCCAGTGGAAAAGCACTAGAGGAATTTTAATGGAAATTATTCTCAGAGCCCGAGAGATTCATAATTTCGGTTGTTTTAGATTGTGATCCCAGTTTTCATGTTGTCTATTGTTTCATAATCTTTATTTCAAGCTTGTATCTGATGTTATAAGTGTAGTAAATTTGGTACGATTACCACTGCTACAAATTTAAGAAGGAATTATAAAAGATTACAATTTTCGTATATGATACTCCGAGTATTTTGGACCTATATATTTTTCATTAATTCTTGCAAAAAGTGATGAATTATTCATTTATGTTCATTCAATATTTTTCTTAACTCGGATGCATTTGTGTTTTTCTTCTATTAAGGTAGAAATAAGATTTATTCAAATAAGATACCTTTTTCTATCTTGATTTTGTTATCTTATATTCTTCTAATCACTCTTTGAATTATAAATTATCTGAAATATAGAAGTTATGCCTCTCAAGTTCTAATCATCTGATCATTAAGTTTTAAATTTTATTGTTCCACATGAAATGATAAAAAATCTGTTTTAGTTAACATTAAAAGAAAACTAAAAATTCAATTTAAACAAATTTGAAATGGATGCCTTGGCATAGTTTCATAGCCAAAAACATCTCAAGGGTTACAACGTATTTTTGGCGTAGTTGTCGGAGAACGAATTAAGAAATTTCATTTTCCCTGGGTAGAACAATAAAAAGAGCCTACTCCTTGTTGGTGAACAAGAGAAGGCCAGTTGAAAATTTTCACCTGGTGACTCCACAATCATAATCTTGGCATCTGGAAAGAGAAACAATAGAGCTAATCCAGATTCAAAGAAAATTTCACCATTGTATGATCCATAAAATTTATTATCTCATAAGATAATTCATCAAAGACAAGTTTCATCTTCTGTAGGTAAATCGTTTTTTTCAAATAATCCAAAGTTAAGAGAAAGAATTCAAGTGGTTTTTGTTAAAAAAATCATCTCTTATTTTTTATAATAAAGTGAAATCTTCTCTCAGTCCAAAATTATCTATAAAGGTTTCTCCTAAAAATTCCCCAAAGGTTTCTTCTGAAAATTCCCAAAAGGTTTCTCCTTGGAATTTTCCTAAGCTTTCTCCTGTGATTTCTCCAATAATTTACGTCAAAGCTCCTTCTGAAGAAAACGAGTTATTTAAAACCTTCTTCAACCGACTTACTCTTGAAAACTCAAAGGCATTTAAAACTGAATTTGAGGCTTTGAAAAAGAAAAACAATTAATTTGTTTCATATTTTATTAAAAGATTTAATAAAGTTTATCATAAAATCCTTGCAAATGTTAAACCTTCTCAGGTAGCTGCAAAAGTCACTTTTGTTGGCTCTTTTGATCCTGATTTTTCTTTATTACTTAGGGAAATAAGATCTTCCACATTAATTGATATGCAAGGTGATGCTATTGAGATTGAATCAATATGATTGCTTTAGGAAAGGCTAGTATTAAAATTGATTTAGGAGATTGAGAGAAGAGAAAACAAAAAGAATAAGTTGGTACGTATGGACCAAATAAAGGTAATCAAGACGATAAAATTGAGGGAATGTCTAGAATAATTAAATATTTATCTAATAATCTGGAAAAAAATGGAAACTAGAGGAGACATGATAACATAAATCCAAATCAATTTAGAATACCCTTTAATCCTCCTCAACTTTTACAAAGAGAAAAATGAACCGAAGATCAACCAATACAAACACCTTTAAAGAATGACAATATGATTAATAACTTTGTTGATAAAGAATTTAAAGAACTTGATGAAGAAGTAACTATGATTGAAGGTGATACTTCTTATGTACATTTGACTCAAGGTGAATATGAGAAATATTTATGTTTCAACCAATAACTTGATGAGGAAGATCAAAATAATCAGACTAAAATGACATCGTCTCAATATAGTTTTTTCCCAGATGCTTTACAAGATGAACTTCATAAGAAGTATGATCTTAGACCTAGGGAAAATGGAACTAAAACAAATAATCAAAGTCAATCAGAAAAAGTTCTTAATAAAGACAAAGGAAAATAAATGTTATCCTTGAAACAAAAATATGATCAACAAGTAGTAAAAGAGCCAAATGCAGAGAATAAGGAAAATGAAAAAATAAAAAATTCATCGAATTTAGAGTATGAATTGAATAAAATCAAAATTCATGTTCCCTTATTAGAGCTTTTTTAATAATCCTATATATCATAATAAAATCTTTAAAATGATTGATTGCTCAAATGCAGTAACTCAACCTGATACCTTAAATTTGTAGGATGAAAGGCCCATTGTCATGTTTGGACCTCATATTGAGAAAAGAGGAGATGCAGTGGCTCCCTTTTATATTACTCTAACCATTCATGACCATCTTTTACATAATTATTTGCTTGAATCAGGTGCTTCTCATACATTAATTCCCAAAATAATCATGGAGAAGTTAGGATTATAAATCACAAGACCTTATCAAGATTTGTACTCCTTTGATGCTAGAAAAGTTAAATGTTTAGATATGATCAAGGATTTAGTTGTAAATTTGGCTTAGATTCCTATTAAAAGCATTATGATGGATATGGTTGTGGCAAACGTGCCTGAGAATTATGGAATGCTTCTGTCAAGATCTTGGGGAAGCAAATTAGGTGGTACATTACAAATGGACATGACATATGCCACTGTCCTAGTTTTGGGAGGAGAAGCAAGGAGACTTTATAGGTAAACTAAATTTTCATACACAGTTAGTGATCCAAAAAATCCAAATAATTATCCTATATACTCAGTAGATCAAGATCTGGGATGTTGTTTTTTATCGGTAAATAGTGAATCGGAAATGTGTACAAAAAATGTAAATATTCCTTTTTGTGAAAATGATGATTTTGAGAATGGAATGTGGAAAATGTATTTTGATGGAGCTTCATCATGGGAGGGTTTTGTAGTTGGTGTCCTTTTTGTTCCACCTTCTGGAAAGTTAATTCCATTATCTTTTAGGCTACAATTTGAAACTAATACCACAAATAATGTGCGTCAATATGAAGCTTTAGTTTTGGGTTTAGAAATAGCTAGAAAGATGAAAATTTTGAATATCATAGTTTATGGATATGCTAAGATAATCATTAAATAGATTAAAAAGATTTATCAAGCTAAACATCCAAGAATGAGAGCATATAGAAATTTGGTCTGGGATCTAGTTGAAAAATTCTAGTTAACATTTAATATTTATGCAATTCCTAGACATGAAAATCAACAGGCTGATTCATTAGCATTAGTAGCAAGAAACTTCATACCTCCAGTTGTTCCAAATCTCAAATATGAAGTGGAGAAGAAGTATAGACCTTAAATTCCTAATAATGTTAAACACTGGCAAGTATTTGAAGATGAACACCAATTTAAAAAAATTCTATAAATGGTTCATGAATTTTCTGCAACTCATATTGATCAAGAAAATGAGAATGATAATGATTGTCTTAATTAAAATTATCATTCATATTTTAAAATGAAAAATATGATTGCTAATCATAAGATGATGACATTAAGAAACATGAATATTAAAAAAGGATTAGTATCTTTAGAGAAATTATTTGATAAAAATGATATTTTTTCCAAACCTTCTGTCCATCCTCATATTGAAAAGGTAGAAGACTGTAAAATTAGTATTGATCAAGAACCAAAGAATATTATGCTTTAAAAACTTTTACTTGTTGATCAAAGAACCATGTATGTTGATTTATTTAAAGAATTCATTGAATTTTTTGCATGGAAATATGAGGACTCAAAAAATTATGACACCAATATAATTCAACATAGGATTCCACTCAAAATGGGATCTAAGCCATTTAAACATAAATTAAAGAAGGTAAATCATATCATTCTCCAAGAGATTGAAAAGGAAGTGAAGAAAATATTAGATGCTAAAATTGTAGTTCCTCTCAGATATTAAACCTGGGTTGTTGATCCGGATTTTATGAGCAGAACGAAATGAATACAAATTATTATCAAAATATGCTTAACACATAATAACATATATACAGTAAAATTGGTTTCTATTCAATAAGGAAATAAGTTGAAACTGTAAATTGCAGCGGAAAACAAGCTTGCTAGAATGGTGGCAACGTATCTCTAAGAAGAGATGTGACGGTTGTGCTCATTCGCTAGAAGATGATTACAATGAGGCTCTCAAGGCCTTTTTACAATAAACAAGAATGTCAAATACCCTAGACATCCAAAAACCTAACCCTATGAGATGAAGTGCCAAAAGTCATGTGGGCCCTATTTGGGTAAGTTAGTACATCAACTTCCCGAGGTCGTAAATTTTGCATAGGATCTTCGTTTTAGGCGCACGATAGCCTGTTGGAAAGGTCTATTTGAGGACTAAAAATTTTGCCTGTGGTGAGCCTTACATTTGTTGGCTATGGTGAGCCCTAAAAATGTTGTTTAGGGACTCAAAACGACCCCAAAAATCAAGGACCCAAAAACTAGAAAAAATTGTCGAACTGGAAAACTGCCAGAATGAGCCAGTTGGAATATGTGGGAGACCACCGACATCCATCTGGATCAGTTGCAAATTTAGTTAATGTTAGAAAGAAACTTGGTGAAATTATACTGTGTTGATTTTACGAATCTTAATAAATATTCATTAAAGGATAACTACCCACTCCCTAAAATGGACTATATTTTGCATAAGCTAGTTAGGGATAATTGAATCACTATGATTGATGGATTTTCAGGTTACAATCATATTGCAATGCATGCGAATGATATAGAATTGACTGCATTTACCACACCCCGGGGAACATTATGTATGACAAAATGCCCTTTGGTTTAGTGAATGCAGGTGCAACCTTTCAGAGGGCCATGGACATATATTTTGTTGGAGAAAGAGATAAAAAAATTATTATCTATTTAGTTGATTTGATTGTTTTTTCTAATTTATGTGAAGATAATTTGAAGCATCTTAAACAAACTTTCACAAAATGTAAGAAATATGGTTTATCATTAAATCCTAAAATGTCACATTTTGCTATGGAGGAAGGTAAAATGATTGAACATATTGTCTCAAAATAAGGTGTGAATATTGATCCTTAGTGGATTGAAGCAATCAAAGTCATCAGTCTGCCAAGAAATAAAAAAGAAGTTCAATCAGTTTTTGGATAAATCAATTTTTTAAGAAGGTGCATTACTAACTTTGTTGAAATTGTGAAGCATTTGGCAGAGATGTTAAAGAAAGATAATGATGTCAAATGGTCTTCAAAAGCGAGATATGCATTTGAGCAAATAAACAAATCTTTGGGAGAAGCACTAGTTCTGAGAAGCCCAAATTATTCAAAGGAATTTCTTATCTTCTCTTTTGCTTCTAAAAATACTATTGTTGTAGTTCTTTTACTAAAGAATGATGAAAATTATGAACAACCAATTGCCTTTTTTTAGTAAAATCTTAAGAGATTCAGAACTTCATTATAATATTTTTGAGAAAAATGTCTATATGCATTGGTAAAGGCTCTAAAAACCTTTAGAGCTTATGTCTTACATTACAATGTAATTGTGTATGTTCCAAGTAGCACAGTAAAAGATATTTTGAATCAACCTGATAGTGATGGAAGAAGAGGTAAGTGGACAACGAAAATTCAAGAATATGACCTTGAAATAAAGCCTACAAAACTAGTTAAAGGTCAAGGTTTGGAAAAACTACTGATATAATCAAATTGTAAGGCTCTTGGAATAAATCTTGTGTCATGGACAACAACACAACTTATACAAGAGTTGGAGGAAACAAAGTTACAACAACCTCTTAAAAAGGTACATGATAAATTTTCTTTATCTCATTGGTATAAGGACATTGTTTCATATTTACAAACTCTTGAATGTCCATCTCATTTAAATCAAGCAAAATCTATATCTCTTAAATTACAAGCAACTAAGTATTGTATTTTTGATGAAAAGATTTATTGGAAAGATCCTTTGGGAATTCTATTGAATTGTAATATGAAGAATAAACCAAGGGATTTATAGATGAATTTTATAAGGGTATTTGTGGAGGACATCATGCTTGGAGAGCTACAACATACAAAATATTAAGAGTAGGATACTATTGGCCAAAGTTGTTTTTGAAAGTAAACACAAAGGTTCTATCTTGTAAAGAATGCCAATTTTTTTCTAGTAAACAAAAACTACCTTCTTTACCTTTAGTGCCAATTAAAGTTGAAGCTCCTTTTCAACAACAAAACATAAATGGATTTTAAATGCAACAGATTATTTCTTCAAGTGGGTAGAAGCAATTCCTACAAGATTTGCTACTAATACAATTGTTATTAAATTCCTTGAAGAAAACATTCTTGCTAGATTTGGATGTACTAGGAAAATTATAACAGATAATGGTCAATATTTTAAATCTCTTTCCATGATAGATTTTTGTCAAAAATATAGCATTATTCTTGGATATTCTACTGCATATTATCTCCAAGGAAACAAATTGGAAAAGTCATCAAACAAAAGTTTAATGAGGGTTATTAAGAAATTCTTGACTGATAACAAAAGGGCTTGGCACTCTCACCTGAAATATGCACTTTGGGAAAACAAAATTAGTACTAAAAGAGCAACATGTATATCTCCTTTTCAATTAATTTATGGCATTGATGTTGTGCTTCCAATTAATCTTGTTGTTCATGTTATGAAATTGTTACAGGATATTGAAGAAGAACCAAATGATCTGACAAGAAGAATAAATCATATAATTGAAGTACATCAAACCAGGGAACAAGCGAATGAAAATTTTTAGGAGTACCAAGATAAAATGAAAGTTATTTCTAATAAAAGAGCAAAGTAGAGAAACTTTGTCCCTTGAGATTTGGTATTAAGATGTGATATCATAAGAGAAGACCATGTTAAACATGGGAAATTTGATAACATGTGGCTTGGACCTTTCAAGATTGTTGCAATTGAACAAAATAAATCGTTTTCTCTTCAAAATTTGGATGGTGACTTACTGAAATTACTTGTGAATGGGCGGTTCTTGAAACATTTTATTCAATTTTTATCTTTTTTTAAATTTTCATTCATTGTTTATAATCGGTTTGGATTGACATTGGCATTTTTTCCCTTAAAATTTAAAAAAGACTTCCAAAAATTTTAATAAGTGTTATCACTGAAACATCATCCGCAACATTGCACACAATGGTTGAAGAAAAACATCAATGCCAGCAACAATTAGTCCACCTACAACACAAAAATCCATCAAAAGTAAAAAAACTATATACTTGGTTCAAAGACTCAAAGTGCGCAAATTCACCAAAGGAAGTGCATGCACAATGCGCAACATGCGTGGGCCAACACAACCCTCAGTGTGCACTATGCGCGACTGTCTACGAGAAAATTCACGCACTTATATGAATGACACATGTATGGATCTTGTTGGCCCCTCAACCACTTCTAGTTCAACCCCCAACATGATTTGACACTCGTATCTGAGTGAAATCTAGCTTGGAGGTTGGTCAAGGGCTAGAGGGTGCCCTAAAAGGCCCCTTGTTCACACTATGAACCAATTACATTTTTCCATGAATGGATGATATAAATAAGAGCCATGGGTGTGCTAAGAAAACAAGACCTTCAAGGTATTGTTATGCTACAATAATTCTTCTTTGAGAATCCTCTTTTCTCTTTGAAGGCTTCCATCACCATTGCAACAGGCCATTCCACTCACCTCTTGAGGAAATAAGCATTGTATTTCTTCACCATTTGTCATTTCTTCCACTATATGAAGAGAAGAGATCTCAATTAGGGTACTTGATAGCCCTCCAAAGGAGGAAGAGGGGACTCATAAGTCCCTTCCTTTCTCTACGGTGTTTTTCCTATCAATCTATTGATCCATTGGTAGCAATATGTTGGTCATTTTTTTTTATTTTCATGGTTATAGTTTCTCAAGCTTCTCTAACATTTATTTCTTAGTTGTTTTTACTTATATTTCTTTGTTTTCATGTGTGTTTGGTTTATCTAACCCACTCACAAACTTCTGTCTTGTTTAGCAGGCTTATCTAAACATGCAAGTGTTGTGTTTTTTCTCACCCAAGTGACAAAACCAACACAATGGATTGGCGACCATACTAGGGATTGGTATCAAATTCCTCCCTATTTAAGTCTTGAGAGCACTTCATTTTAATTG
This sequence comes from Picea sitchensis, assembly GCA_010110895.2. Taxonomy (NCBI): domain Eukaryota; kingdom Viridiplantae; phylum Streptophyta; class Pinopsida; order Pinales; family Pinaceae; genus Picea; species Picea sitchensis. Next base: position 147,888 of record SNQJ01S0059474.1, read on the forward strand.
ATTTTACATGGAGGTACCAAAACCGACCTATCCCAACTTGCCAAAGTCAAAATTTAGAGTTGAGAAAGGAGTATTTCACTCAGAAATTTCTTCCCCAACGCGTGACAGGAAGTGCACGACTTTCAAGGCCCACAAACATGCATTATGTGCACTATGCGTGAAACATGCTTCATTACTCTGTGCATTGTACGTACTCTGCGTGCCTGTCAGAACTGTAGCCCACACATAAGTCCAATTTTTCAAATTGTAAGGGTTTTTAGGAATGGTTTGAGGGCCCCTAGCCTTCATATTTTTATTTTCCTGCACTTTGTAAGGAAACTACACTCCACTTAGAGTCCTTTATCACAAGAAAGGTTAGCCAACATAGGTACATAGGGGTAAAAAGAATTATTATTCTCTTCTTTTGCTTTGTTTCCACATGGATGGATCATTTGGATTTTAAAATTTTAAGTTGAAGTTATTGCTTTCCATACATAATCACTTAAATTGGGACTAGAAGTTAATTTTAACCCTCAAGTATGCTCTTCCCCCTCACCTTGTGTGATCTCGAGAATCAGAAAGGTGGTTAAAAGGACATTTCATCTCCCTTAAAAAATCTTTAGGAGAGGATGAAACCCCCCTAGGGTTCCTCTTATTTTTTCAAATCATCTTAAAGCTTTGTAAGGGCCCATACATGCCCACACGTTTGCAATCTTAGGACAGTTTCTAAATTCTTTCTTAGTTTAAATCACAATCTAGGGAAGTTTAAAGATCAAGTAACAGGCCCATACATGCCCACATGTCTACAATTCTAGGACAGTTTCAAAGATTTCTTAGTATAGACAACATTTTAGGGAGTTTAAAGGATTTGTAAGGACCCATATGTCCACATTACGATTTCTTTACGACTTTAAATATTCCACAAGGTTGTACCAAAGACACATAGTAAGATAGGTAAGAAGATTTGTCAGGACCACAGGAAGTCCACATGTTGCAATCTCACACTTAACTTATTAAAATATTTGCACACTTTTCACTTTCTTTCACACAAAGCCACTACTCACACACATAATTGTTATTAGAATAGTGGAGGTCGAAGTAGGAGTTCTCCAAAGGAATTATGAAAGATCTGACTATTTCTTTGGAAATTATCCACACCAATTAATTCAAATGAAGTTGGTCCATGACCCCAATCTCTCAGCCCACCACATCTAAAAAAAAATTAACAACGCACTAAATTTTCCTCCACAGGAGGTGCCAAAAGAATTTTTTAGTCTAGGTAGGATCTCAGGGGTAGGCATCCAAATAACCTCGCGTTATTAGGTTCTCACATTTTCAAACAATAGAAGTCGAGAAATAGGGAACTTTCAAATCCTCCAAGTCAAGTGTTCCTACACCATAAGGCAGGGAGATACCCGTGAAGGGTCGAAGGCCGAGGTCCGGATGTTCTGCTGCGCATCCCTCATTGAGTCACCCAACTCTTGTGAGGGCATCCATCCCGTGACCCATTTCTGAGGCTGAAAATCTAAATGCCACACTTTGACCGAGGTACCTAGTGACCCAACATAGTACACCCACCCAGGTGGCGATTGTGGGTTGCAATTGCACCTTGATCATATTTTGTGTGGCTATTGGGAAATATCACCAACTCTTTTAGGATATGCACCCTCTACCCCTAATTATAACTGATTACTTCAAACTTCACTAGTTCCTCTTCCAGTGGCTTCAGACCCCACTGTTGAATGTTATTGGAAGGCCTAGTGCTAATTGTGAGGAAGGATGATAGGTATTTTAGGACATGATCATTTTTTTTTATTGTTCCCCCACGCGGACAAAATCCACCTATCCACATGCTTGTTTACTTTACATTTGATTTATGTATAATGTTCATTTGATTACATGCAATTGTGAGTTATACTATTTTTTGAAGGTCAAAAGATCTTGTTCATTTATTTATCTCTTATCACCATTTTCACACATTCACTTTGCTAGTCAGAACCATACGAGAATCACAAAATCCCCATCGTTCTAGATGCTTGCAGAATCTTCCTCCTATTCTAGGAGTAGTCCCTAGTCTTTCCAACTCACTGGCTCAACCATCTCACACCTCCGTGAGTGCTACTATTTTGGGATCAACTTTACTTGGTTCCACTTTGCTTGAGTCAAATTCCCAAGGCCATCCATCCATTATTTCTCCTTCACAAGGAGGCGGGGGTCAAACTTCTTCTCAAAGGAGAAGTACAACCCCACTAAATCCCTCTCAAGGGATAGTTCCATTACCTACACACACAATATCTGTATGCCATAATTGGCATCTCTCAACATTCTCGATTTAACCAAACTCATGAATGATCCCATTTTGCATGACCCCACTTGGCCTAATATGCCTACAAAATTGCCTTCAGATATTACAAAATTTGAAGGAAAACCAGGGGACTATCCCGTCAACCCAGTTATGACCTTCCACTTATGGTGCTCTTCAAACAAAATCATGGATGATTCCATCTACTTAAGGTTATTTCAAAGAACTCTCACGAGCTCATCACCCAAATGGTATGTGGCCGAAAAATCGAGGTCCCATGTGACCTTTGAATCATTGGCCAAGGCATTTTTGTCTTTTTTCCAACTACCGGTTCATCATGATATTGGCTTAGAACTTATCTACGAGTTCAAACAAACCACTACTATCCATATAGCCAAACACATCCATGAATGGTGTTGACAACGTAGTCTGTGTAAAGAAAAAACCACCAAAGAACAACGTCTTGATTGGTTTCTCAAATCGTTCGTCTTTGTTATTGCTAAGGATGTAGCATCCACTTTTCCTCAATCAGAAGAGGAAGCCATCAAAAAATCCCAACAGTTTGACCTCATCTATGCTCAATCAGGCTACTTGTACACAGTATTTCTTGATGCACCAATACCCATACCATTTGGCCAGGACAAACCTGGGATGTCCCACGATGTGGATGGGTTGATTGGTTCTATGACAGACCGCAACCCTTACAACCACCCATCACCTATTTATGGTGCACCTCAATATCCATAACCATATGGAAGGATTTCTTATTACCCTCCCCCCACTCACCAACATTCATATTATATTGTTACCCCTCAGTCATTGGGGGGACCCCCACCGGTACCCCAGATACATATGGTCTCTCAATCAAGTGTGGGTCCACCCCCAACTCCCACATATGACCCTAACATTTTTGGAAGTACTTCAACTTCCTATACGCCATATGGATCGGACCCACAAAGCAATCCATATTTTCCATTTCTTGGTCCTCCCTAGCCATTTTCTCCTCCACTAGGAAAACCACATGTCGGTGTTAACTTTGTTCAACCCTATCCCATTCAACAGGTTCATGCTTTTGAACGTTGAATACGGAAAATTTGCCCCATCAGCTGAAAAATGCCAAGAATAAAGGGAAGAATCGAAACAATAACAACCCAGGACCAGGAGGAAATAACCCCCAACAAAATTGTCCTGCTGGGGGCAATCAAAATCAAGGCAACCAAAACCCCCGAGGGGGAAACAATAACAATCAACCACGACAAGTGAAGAAAAATAACCTCAGAACCAACTTCCCTTGTGCTCTATGTGGCGAGTATGGACATTATACTCACCACTGCCCCCAAATTGTCGATTACAAATGAATGAAAGAATCCATGAACATAAAAAACCCTCCAGCACCACCTGCCCCCCAGCAGGCCCCACACCATTATTTGCAACCACCACCTCCAGCTGTTTTGCAAAACCCTATTCTACACCAAGGTGTGATGAATACCCAACATGAGGTACACCCTGCTCCACCACAAATGGGGAAATATCAAAACCTAGGTCCCAATCAACCTGGAAATCCAACCGATCACAATATCCTCCTTACCAGCGAATAAGAGATTCTTCTACAAACATGGGGTTGTCAATACGGTGTTCCCCCCAAATCTACCCCAACCACCTCAGAAACGGTTCCAGCTACAGTCGAACAACCATTGATGATTCCACGCCCTAACACTGAACCAAACCCTCGCATACCTCGCATGTCGTTATGACTTATTGTAGATAACCCTCATGCTAGGACAACCCACAATTACAGTCTGGTCAATGACTTAGCATAGTATCCTGCATCCATGTCTGTATTGGAGGTCCTCCAAACCTGTCCATCTCAACGAAAATCCTTTCTTTCCGCCTTGGGGGCAGTTGACCCAGCTGGTACTCGACTCGTCACCTTTGATCTAGATAGCGGAGAACCATGCCTCCCCATCCTGGTAGCTTTTCAGATACTAGTTAAGATCTGGAACATCAAAGTTCATCAGTGCATAATTGATGAAGGTGCATCCACATGCATCATGTCCAAAGTAGTATGGTAGAAACTCAACTCACCTGAGCTAATACCATATGCCATCACCCTGAGAGATTATGACAGACGACCCTCATCCCCTGAAGGGATCTTCCAAAATGTCCCCGCCAAACTTGGGGGAAAAACCATCTTGATCAACATTGAAGTTATCGACGCCCCACTTGATTACAATATCTTGTTTGGACGTAGCTACATGTATGCTATGAAGGCGGTAGATTCTTCTATGTTTCGAACGATGATGTTCCCCCACAATGGGAAAATCATCACCATTGAACAACTTACACTTTATGAGCATAATCATTCCGCCAACATTGATAACATTTTCCCCCTTGTCTTCACTAGCTTAGATGCTTTTTCGGTCATCGACATGGGTCCCGGAATTTTCAAGGACCCATCATTGTTGGGGGCATATCACGGAGCACCACCTCTCCTACACCCTTCAACACAAGTGTGTGTAGTTTCCTCTAACAAAACCAATATCAGAGACATTATTCCTTCCATCGAGTCCCCTCCCCACATCACAATTCCACCAGTCAAAGAACTATTACCTCAAGAGTTCCCTGAGAACCTCACTGCACCACTTATCTTGAATTCACCCCCCCGCCCTTCCAAAGGAAAATCCCAGTTTGGGAAACAGTCCCCCAAACCATTACCCAAATTCCTTTTTTCTATCCCCCACCTAGAATCCAAGCATTCTAAGTAGCTGCTACTCTCACCCTTCCAAACATGGTTCTTTCCATCCATGTATGGTATCTCCATCCACCCGCGATGGTTCCTACACCATCTCTCCCTCCTCAGATAGAGGGATTACCGATGAATATCCCTGTATAGGATCCTACCACACCACCCCCACCCCCAACGAGTATCAACACCACCACCACTAGGGGAAGATGAAGGCAGAACGATCCCATAGCCCCACTCCATCCTTGAGCTCAACCTCCTTGTGCACTATATGAAAGAGAAGGACACCCGAATAACAGATGTCCTACTCTTCCTGAGTTACGAAATATTATCTAGCTCCCCAAATCAACCCCATTTCTTGTTACTCCACCAAGTACATCCACTGCTACTATGGAGTCCTCAACCACATGCAATAAAGGGTTACGAACCAAATTTTCTTGTGCCATATGCTCAGAATATGGCCACTACACTCATCATTTCCCAACTCTACCTCAATTTCGCCAAACCTTAGCCGCAGTATGCCACACATCTCGGCTAGAGCCCCCCTAGTCACCCCCCATGGAGGCTCACATTACTGACATTCGTTATATTTCGTCATCAGTCCCCGAGTGAATGAGGTACCATCCACAATATTGTGACATTTGGTTTATGTCAAGCGATCCATCACACCTTGTACATGATATCCCCTCTACATCCTCACCACTTGAGGACAATAACACTTACCCATTGACAATTCCCCCTGTCACCCCCCAGGATCCCCTATATTCTCACGTTTTTCACTGTGACAAAGATATCCTGGAGGAACTCACTAGCCCCGATTTTCCATGGAATGCACTCCATGATCGAGCACTTTTCCTTTCACAAGAGGCCTTTCACCCTCCTACCCAAGCTTCCCTGTGTGTAATCAAAACCAAGGATTTTATTCCTTTGGGGCATATAGAATGGTTCAACAACCCTATCCCTGCCCTAGATGCTATTGAAGAAGCCAACATGACTAATATCTCCCCCATTGTCAAAATTGACATTTCCATTAAACCGAGAATCATAGAAGACATCACCATTGGCGCCGTATGCTCCCTTGAAGAACTCACTTCTTATAAATCTTTCTTTCAGGAATATCAAGATATTTTCGCTTGGTCATATACAAAGATGCCTAGCCTCAATCCTTCAATAGTCGAACATAGAATCGACACATGGCCAGATGTCTCCCCTGTTCGTCAAAAGAAACTCCCCCTTCACCCATCCTAAGCTACAACTATCAAAGATGAAATTGACAAGTTACGTGCTACTGGTTCTGGTTTCATTTACCCCATTGCGTACACTTAGTGAGTCTCCAACCCTGTCCATGTTAACAAAAAACAGGGAATTATTCGCATCTACACAGACTTTCGTGATCTCAACCATGCTTTTCCCAAAGAGAACTTCCCAACCCCATTCATCAACCAAATCATCGATGATTGTGTCGACCACGAGGCACTATCCTTTATGGATGGGTTCTCTGGATATAATCAAATTCAAATCCACCCAAAAGATCAATACAAAACCGCTTTCACAACTCCTTGGGGTACCTTTTCTTATCGTGTCATGCCTTTTGGACTAAAAAACGTCGATGATACGTTTCAACAGGCCATGAACCATGTTTTTTATGATAATTCTCACATCATCCTTGCTTATTTGGATGACCTCATGGCTCGATCCAAAAATCGAACCCAGTATTTAGACGACTTACCCATTGTTTTCCAACGATGTCGCCAATATAATATTCGTTGGAACACCTCAAGTGTGTCTTTTGTGTCACTGTTGGGTGCCTCCTTAGGTTCATTGTCTCCCAACACGACATCACTGTGGACCCCCTCAAGGTCCAATCTATCACTAAAATTCCACCACCTAGGAATTTACGCTAACCAAAAAGCCTACAAGGTAAATCCAACTTTTTACGTCGCTTTGTCCCAGACTACGCCACTCACGCACATGGTTTTCTCTGCTTACTACGTCATGATATCCCATTTCAATGGGATGAACATGCTCAATCTACTTTTGATGATTTAAAATATTCCCTATCCAATGCCCCTTTGATTAGTCCCCCAGACTATGATTGTGATTGCATCCTCTACTTATCAGCCTCAATTGTCTCAGTAGCAGGAGTCCTCATCCAACTAGGGGATGATGGGCCTGAACATGTCATTTACTACATTAGTAAAAACCTTTCAGGGCCACCCTTGAAGTATAATCATGATGAGAAATTTGCATTAGCATTTGTCCTCGCAGTCCAAAAACGATGACATTATATCCTACTTCAAACTACCAAAGTCGTCGCAGATTCCAACCCCATGTAGTACTTGCTTAGTCGACGACAGATTAATGGAAAATTTTCTCGATGGATCATTATCCTCCAAGAATACAATCTAGATTTCTCTACTCCCAAAAGAAAGAAATATCTTTTCCTCACCGAACTCATTACAACCTTTCCCTCGGACGCTAAATCTTCCCCCATCAATGAGAATTTCCCTGATGAAAACATCTTCTTCATCCCCTCCGATGACCCCTGGTACGACAACCTCCTCGTCTACCTTCATACATAGAATTTTGGGTCTCACCTCTCTTGAGATGATTGTCGATGCATTCGCCATCAGACCCCTGTTATAGGATAAATCCGTAGGTGCGGACACTAACCGATCTCCCTAGATCCACCTGGTATCTAGAACAAAACATGACAGAATAATACACTTTCCCTAGATCTAGTCTATTGAATGAACTAAGAGATAAAGGTCATGGACATAC
>SNQJ01S0059474.1:179686-194279 GCA_010110895.2 Picea sitchensis
GCGATATCTTCTCCATACGGACTCCGTTTGACGAAGTAAATATACCACCAGAATCAGGAAGACAAGACGGACGCAATGGCACGGGTTTCGTCGCATTCCGAGCACTTTCATTTTTGAGCATTTTTCAAGCCCTATCAGGCTTCTGGATCCGATTTCGGATCACCTTGTTATCTTGTTCACGTGATTTCTTGGATGAGACTTTTACTTTGGATGAATCCATCCTCGAAGCCATGAATGGTTCCGAGAGACCTTGAGATGATATGCATCATCGATCTTATTTTCTCCCAAGTCTTGAAAGAATCGAGCAAGATGACTTTCGTTCTACCTTGAGTGAGATAGTTGGTCACACCGTAGTTCCACTTGATATGCACAGAATTTATGCCGAGGGAAATATGGTGAGTATTTCTCCTACCATCTCGATCGATATCTCTTGTACCCCTAGCAAGATTGAGAATGTAAATATAGGTGCGGATTGTTCTCCAGAAGAAATTTTGATCTACACCGAACTCTTCAAACAATTTCGAGATGTATTCGCTTGGTTATATGAAGAGATGCCATGGATCGACCCTCGTATTCTCGAACATGAGATTAGAACTTACCTGGACGCTAAACCTATTCGACAACGTCTTAGAGCTGTGAGTCCTAAGAAGGCCCATGTTATTAAGGCAGAGGTGGAGAAGTTGCTTAACGTCGGCTTCATCTACCCAGTTCCCTTGACCGAATGGGTATCCAACCTCGTTCCTATAAATAAAAAGCAAGGAACCATCCATGTGTGTATGGAATTTCATGACCTAAATAAAGCTTGTCCTAAATATATCCTCCCCACGCCTTTCATTGATCAGATTCTCGATGAGTGTGCAGGAAGAGAGATATTTTATTTTATGGATGGATTTTCAGGCTATAACCAAATATAGATCAAACCTGATGACCAACATGAGATGACATTTATATGTCCTTGGGGTACTTTTGCATATTGGAAAATGCCTTTCGGCCTCAAAAATGCCAGAGCAACCTTCCAACGCGCCATGGCTTTCGCCTTCCACGATATCAAGCATATAGTCGAAGCCTACCTAGATGATATTGCTACTCACTCTCATAAGAGAGTGGATCATGTTATTCACCTTCGGCTAGTTTTTGAGAGATGTCGTTACAATAGAATCCAATTAAACCCTCATAAATGCATATTTTTCATTAAGTCTGGTCGTCTCTTAAGATTTTTAGTTTCCGAGACCGGGATCATGGTAGATCCTCTTAAGGTTGAGGCAATACTTCAGTTGCCTCCCCCATGCACGATTAGACAACCTCAAGGTTTACAGGGCAAAGCCAACTTTGTACGTCGATTTATAGTGAACTATGCCAATATCATTAAGGGTTTCATGCACCTTTTGAAGAAAGACACCCCTTTTATCTGGGATGAGTGACCCCAAGAGTCTTTCGACGCTTTGAAGAAAGCCTTGGTGTTGGCACCTCTATTGAAATCTCCTGATTATAGTAGAGATTACATGTTGTATATCGCTGCGTCTACAGAGACGATTGGCATGGTTCTAGTTCAAGAGGATGATGAGCTCCATGAGCATGTCATCTATTATCTTAGTCGAAATCTAGTCATTCCTGAGCTTAATTACTCTCACATTGAAAAGCTAGCCTTGGTTGTCATTCACGCAGTCCAATGTTTACGTCATTACATATTACTTTGCAAAACTACGGTGGTTGCTGATGTCAATCCATTTCAATACGTCCTTAATAGACGTGTCATCGGAGGAAAATATAATAAATGGATTATCATCTTACAAGAATTTGATCTCGAATTCGCTTCATCCAAGTCCAAGAAATCGCTAGTCTTTGCAGAGTTAGTATCCGACTTTCCACAATTTGACGAGGACGTTATCCATGTTGATTCATTTATGGACGAACACATTTTCCTTGTCTCGACGTCCGATCCCTGGTATGGAGACATTGTGTTATATCTTCAAACCGTGAAGTTCGCTCGGCATCTCTCGCGAGACGATCGATGACGTATTAGATAACAAGCCAAAAAGTATACCATCGTCAGCGACACTTTGTACCGCCGAGGCATAGATAATATCTTGGTCATTTCTTAACTCAGGAGGAAGTCGATTTGGTCCTAAACGATTGCCACAAAGGGGCATGTGGTGTTCACCTATCTAGGCTTGCGACAACCCAAAAAATCTTGCGAGTTGATTATTTCTGGCCCACTATCTTTAAAGATTGTATCGAAGAGGTTAATAAGTGTCACCCCTGCCAGGTGTTCACTCGGAAAATGCGCTCGCATCCAACCCCTCTTCACCCAATCATTACCGTCGGTCCCTTCACCAAGTGGGTGATATATTTCATCGATTTCAACCCAACTTCGGCTGGGGGGCATCAACACATTATTGTGGCCATCGACTACTTTACTAAGTGGGACGAGGCCATGCCTACTATAAAATACAATGGGAAGGCTGCAACCTTGTTTGTGTTCAACCAAATTATCGCCCGGTTCGGTATCCCAAGTGAGATTGTCACTGATCATGGCAGTCAGTTTCAGAATGAAATGATGGTAGAACTAGCATCTAAGCTGGGGTTTAGACATGGTCATTCATCCCCCTATTATCCCCAAGAAAATGGGCAAGTAGAGGCCGTCAACAAGTCTCTCAAGACCATTTTTCAAGCAATTGTCAGTCTGAGTAATTCCAATTGGCACATCATGCTATATCCCGCGCTTTGGGCATACCGAACCTTGGTTAATATTGCCACTGGTTTTTCCCCTTTTCAGTTAGTGCATGGTGTGGAGTCGATTCTTCCTGTTGAATCTCTCAAATTGGAAATTGAGCTCCTACTTGACACTTCAGATTTAGAGCGACGCCTTGTGCGCCTAGAAAGTCTTGACGAGCAGCGTCGATATGCCTTTACGACTATCGAGGAAAACAAGAAACGTGTCAAGGTTCAATACAACAATTTTGTCTGTCCCTGGTTGTATGTTGAGGGTGACTTGGTCCTCTTGTATGACCAAGCCAAAGAACCGCTAGGGGCAAGCAACCCATGTGGCACAGTCCTTACATCGTGCGACAGGTCCTAGAAAAAGGAGCCTATGAGGTAGAAGATTATGAAGCGAATAAATTGGCCGAGCCCAGAAATGGGCTCTACTTGAAAAGGTACTATGCTTGAGCCCTAGGCTTGGGCATAACCCTTTGTATACTAATGTAAGTTTAGTGTATATACATATTGTTTCCCCTTTTCTTTTGTCTTTAGCTTACTTATCGAGTTTTCTCTTTGTTGGCAGATGTCAACGGAGTCTTCAGTCTACCTACTATCATTGCATGGCTTCAGGCAGATCCTCTACCTGAACCATAGGAATCCTCTGTGTCAAATGAGACAGGTTTCCCTGCACGTTTTATAGGACTCTCTCCACTTCTCCTCCTGCCACCTCATTTCCCCAGTTCCCCCGTCTATGTCAAATAAATCCCTCTGTTCATTATGGACCCACGTCTGCGATCACACAAGTGTCCATTTAATACTCAAACACCATCCCCCCCCAAAAAAAAATTGTTCCTTAAATACAAAAATAAAAAAAAATGAAATATGTAAAAAAAAATTGTTACCTATATCACCATAGGCGGTCCCTTGTAGAAGTGGCATATCAGGATCTCCTTTGAAATCGATCCTCGCATAGGGATAGTCATCGAGAGCAATGATCTACCACCGCCGCCAGAAGAAAAAGTCATTGTTGTAGGGTGTTGACACCCTACCTCCCCCTTGTCGTCTCATGACCTCGATCCACCATACCATGGATGGATCGTGTGGTCCTCTAGGAAGAACCTCCACTCTAGGTCCCAGACCTGGAACCCGCTCGAAAAATAAATAGCAAAGAGTAGAGGCAAACCCGAAGTTTCGCTTACTCCCTTGTTTGCACTTTGTCAACTGACGTTTCATGTTGGTCAACAGTGAGGTACACCAGTCGTAGACAGTGGATCTAGTACACTCTAATGCGTAAAACATAAGTGGTCTCGAGGATTGATGCAACGAGGTCAAACCTATGATCCCGGTAAGCATGAGCACTATGATCTTCAAACTGAGATTACTTACTGCTCGGATGGAGACTTGGCTTCCCTCCTTGGGAGTCCCTGCTACATAGTGGGCATCGATATACACTTTGATCTTCATCCCACTCCCTGCACCACATGACTTGAGGTTCACAACCTCCCCTCGACATGATAGACCAGTCAAGAAGTAGATGTCCTCTACTTCAATCCTCAGTGGTTGTCCATCGAGGATAAAGCTCTCGCTATCAGGGTCCCAGTAACCCACCAACATCTCCAATAACCTCACTTGGGCCCTTATTCCTTTGAGAGCCAAAAATTGTTACAAGCCACGTATTTTTAGAGCCACTTGAGCCACCAGATCTCATTCAACAGCTGCATCCACCTCCTCATGCTCTCGCTCTCTCCATTCCAGGACCATCCTGAAAAAACAAATCAATTTTTTGAGTTAAAACCCCTCTTTTGACCATTTGCGCACATATACGCGGTTTTCTTTTCCCACAACCACGTGTAGGGCTTAGTACATGCACCATGTAGTTCACACAAGGGCGTATACATAGTCTTACATGCGACCTTAACAAAGGAGACCCGCATATACCAAAAATCCTAATTTGCACCCTTAAAAACTAAAAAATGGAAACCTAATTCAAAATTGTAATCCAATGAATTTGAAGAAGATGAGATGAAGAGTTACCTGATCTGGACGGTTCATAATTTCGTTTCCCGATGCTCCCCCAATCGTCGTTTGAATCTTGGAGGTATTTTTGGTCCAAATTGCATTATGTGGGTAAAAATCAAAATGATACAGTAATTTTTTATTTTGTTACTATTTATAAGCTATTTTTACCCACTTTACATAGTTTTATGCTATTTTCTAACCTAATAAACTAATTCAAGAGTTGTTTTGAGCTGGCTTTTGAAGTTTTGACTCAGTTTTCTTACGGATTTCAACGTCATAATTGGTCGTTCATCACCTCGAGCAGGTATTTTCATAACCTAACATATAAGATAGGTATCCACTACATCATGCATTTTCGCATTATCCTTCATATACCGTTTGTTACGCCTTAGGTACGAACCCATTTGTTGCGATACAAAACCTTTCGTCTGTTATAAATAGTGTCGTTAATAAATGGTAGAGACTTACCAAACATGGGTGCCCTAATTAGGCCCCCTTTGTCATTTGGTGCCCATGCTGAGTTTTTTTCCTAGGACCGAGAGTCCATTATAATTCAATACATGACCTTATGATGAGCCTCATTTCTCATTCATGCACATGCGACCTTCTCCCCGTGGACTCCTGAAAATGAGTCTTAGTTAAGCTCTTTTCCGACTCGTATAAAAACTGAAAAGATTGTCGAGTGATTTGTCCCTTTCACACTCATTAAATTGGATTTGAAAGGTCATGAGTCTTAGTTAATCTCTTTTCTAACTCAGTATAAAAAATAGAAAATATCACCGAGTGAACTTGTCTTTTTCACACTCATAAATTGGATTTGAAAAGACGTTTATTTGGCACAAGTTTACCCCTTTTTCACACCAAGTAGACTATAAGACATAAAAAAGGATATTTTTTGGCGTTAAGTTGTGATTGCATCTCATGCCCTCTCTTGCAGTATTGAGCCTTTAGCCGGTTCTCGCTTTGCATTATAAACCGTTGCCTAAGCAGTTTTTGTATCCTCAACCAAGCAAAGCCTGTTTATTTCCTTCACAATTTGACACCCTATACCCTGGAGGAAACATCACCCCGAGTGTCCATCTCCCGCATGCATTTCCTTGCATTAAGCATAGGTACGTTCCACTGCTGGAACTAGCTTTTCTTATTTGCGACACTCATTTCCTCCTCTGTATCATAACATTCATTTGTTATGAAAAAATAAAAAAAGACGGGCGGGAAGGGAGTACTATATTATAGCTGGTAGCAGTCGTATTGCCTTTGAACAGAACATGAAATTATTGAGTCCTTATGTCATCGTAAATTTGGGTTTAGCATGGCCTTAGGAAGCTGATCTCGTTATAGAGTATTCTCTACCGACCGGTTACTCTTCCAGTCCCTATAGAGAACGTTATTGATGCCTCCTGCATCTAATTGTCACATCATTGAGTCTATGCTGCCGTAGTATACCATATGTCTCATGCTCTTGTTCAAAGGAAGTCTATCAACCTATGTCGGCCACTCCTCATAAATCTTGACTTTACATGTCGGCCATACCCTCAGTTTGTCTCAGAATCACATGATACTATGGTCTTATCATGCACCCTGGCCCTACTTTCATCATTGGTAGGTCACCTTGAACCCAACAAAGACATTTCATCATTGGTTGTTGATTGGGTGGTTTCCCTTGTGTTTGATAGAAATACATCTATTCACACTTTGGGATTCGTGTAGTGTCTTGGATGCCATTAGCCTCATTGGTAGATTCCTCGCCTTTGTCAGCAGTTTTCATCATAGGCTGCTATTCAGAGGGTCTTTTTCATATACCGCTTGCATTTGGTATGCACGAAAGACGCACAGGGTTGTTGGTTCATGAACATGTTCTTCGTCCAATCTCCACCAAATCATGAAGCTCTTGCTTTGTTCCTCATGCTGACTGATGAGAGATGCCTTAATGCTCTCCTTTCAGCGGGTCTCTTTCCATCAACTTCAGCTCATTTATTCTGGATACGGGACCTAGAATTTTATAAGTACCTCGAGGCTTGTATTCATTAGTGGTAGGCTCTCTCACCATTGACAGATGCGAATACATCAATGTCTCCTGATCAATGGATTTCTCAAGTGTTTGACACCGACTCCTTTATTCACACTTGCAGGAATGTACTCAGTGCCTTGATACCTACTTTCATCATTGATAGACTGTCTTGCATTTGTTAACAGTATACCTCAATGACCGGTAATCAAACAATGTCTCATTATGTTCAACCTCAACTCCTTTATTCACATGATGTAGAATTTCACCTTAGCGGATAGTGTAGAAGACATGAAGACATCACTATGTGGCCACAACTTTCCTAAGTTGTTGCTTCACTTTCATTGGACCAGCACCTGTTTGATTTTAGTGATCATGGGAGATCGGATTGTACTCCCTGGTATATAGATATTTTCAGATTGGTTTTGAGACTGGTTTCATTGGGCCTTGTTCGTGACTATGACAACTTTTAGCATATAACCGCATTTGTATTTGCCTATTTATGGCCACGAGCACTTGGTTGGTATATTTTCCTCATGGATCTGCATTGTATTCTTGGTAGCCATGTATGCAAAGTTAGTACAAAATGTAATAAGAAATCGAGTTTGTCTGACTGGTTCTCTACCACTCCACTCCTAGGTTATTTATAATGTATTTCGGCTATCGTAGATACTCCTCTGATCTCACACATTAGTGGGCATCTGTTATAGCAATATTTGCCTCACCATTGCTATCTTGCACAGACGGCCTTTTTCCATTTCCCTATGCAGGCTTCTCATCCCTTTTTGATGAATCCAGAGATAAAAATATACATTTTTCCACATGTACGCGCCCTAACAGCTATGCAACAAGCGTATACATAGGCTTCTCCACTACAACCCACGTACATCGGGATTTGTGCTAGAAAATACAAAAATAGTGTCGGGTTTCCATGTCACGATAGGAGATCTCTAATCCTTGGCCTTCCATATACTGGAAACATTTCGACTCAGCCCTTTAGTTGCATTTTGAAGGCTATATGAGCACAATTCTGAGCTATGGAAAAGAGGAGAAAGCATTCAAATTTGAGAGCAAAGTTACTATAGAGAAATTACTTCATATTGAGTATGCATCCCTTTGTCCCTCAAGTCTGAACATAGTGTTCAGCTCCCAAGCTCTTTCCTTATTGTTGAGAGAACCTCATTGTCTCTCTCCTTTGAGCTTTCCTTTGGTGGAGGAGTGAAGTGGTGGAGACCCAGTTGGAAGGAACTTGGTTTCTTGGTTTCAAACCATTCCGACACGGAAGTCTGTAATGTTGTCACTTCTGCTGATCAATTATTAATAGAAATACTCCTTTCCCATCCTATTGGTATCGTGCAAATATATGATTGTTATCCATGGGCATGTTTGTAATGTTTATTAATGGATTATGCTATCTGATGTGCTAACCCCTTTATATTATCACTATATGCTTGCTCCGCTTGTTTGTTAAGAACTTCTTGCAGGTATAAAGTTTTGGGTCGAAGTGCTCAATGGTGGACCATCATCGAACATTGGATCGAGGTAGGCCTCTATATTATCTCACACATTGGTTTATATAGCATAGGATGGAATTGAGTTGATTTCTGCAGTCATACCTATCTGTTGTGGTTTACCCTTGGCCATAGAGATTTTTTCCCTCGTAACACCAATGATAGAAACTCCATAATAGTTTGCGAAGACATATAAGAGGAAATGTACAAGGTCAATCCAAACAATGTTAGAGGTAGAAGAAGAATGGTCAAATAAGAATCCAAATACAAAATAACATGCAAAAAGCAAGAGCCAAAAAGCACAAGATGTGTCAGAGTCATCGACAACAAAACCTGAAGTTGTCATATAATTTCTATCATCAACAAATGTACATAATTTGGAAAGTCAAGCTAGAAAGGAATCATTGGGAACATATTAGTTAAAGAAAGGGAATCCTTACCATTAATTTATGGAAATTAAGAATAATTTTGTGAAAATTAAGCAATATATTTATCCCAAAATATGTGATCAAGAATCATCTCACACTGGACTATTATCTGCTCTAGATTATGAAAGGGGCAAGCAAAACATAGTTGTGTTAGAATCAAAGGATCAACATATAATTACAAAGTTACTAATATCTCAGTTGATTTAAATGCAATATATTATATTGATAAAATGGATTTACACAGGCAGACTGGGGAAATGCTAAACAAATATGTTATGGAAATCTCTCTTGGAATGAAGAAATATAAGGCTATGAATGAAAATATTTGAAATCGGCGGAAATAGGTAAAATTAGCAAAAAGGACCAAGAAAATAAGGATTGAAGATATTGATCAGTGAGTGATTGAATTGTGAGCTAATACAAAAGATATTGCATATGTACAAGCCCTCATGAAAACAAATGATACTGAAATACAATCATTAAAGAAAAACCTAAATATACCTGGAATTGATCCTGTTCAAACACCAGAATTGCAAGCAATGCAATAGGAGAAAGATCAATTGCTAAGGAAAATAATACAAATGAAATATCAAATGGAGGTGTACGAACAACAAATTGAAGCTTTAAAGAAAGTAGTTTCTTCTTCACAGTCTTCAGGATCAACATACCCATCTGAATAATTATCCAAAGCCTTATTAGAGTTTAATTTAAAAGATGATGAGATTGGAAAACTCAAGAAATCGGTGTCTGTATAGAATGATGAAATCAAGATTTTTAGGGAACAACTAAAGGACAAATATAAAACCATTGAACAATATCAAAAGGTAAAGGACAAATTACAAGGAGATGTGGAACAATTACATGGTAAATTAGTTGGTAAACCATACTTGGTAGGTGCAAGACATCTCATCTGGGAACAAATCATAATAGAGGTTACCAAAATGTGGGATTGTTTCAAGTTGATTGGAGAAGAGGACTCACTAACCAATGAAGCAGATAAGGTTATAAAAAAAGATTTTAAAGAATTGGGAAATAGAACAAAAATAGCAACTGAAATTATAAAATCTCTTAATTCTATGTCAAAGGAAGAGCTAAGTAAAAAAGGAATCACAGATAGAACTTCAATGGTGATAGAGATAGAAAAAGTTTTTACTAAGCGAATTTTGATCCAGCAAGCCTAGAACAAGTGCATTATGTTCAAAATGAATGTCGAACTTTTCTTCAATGTGTTCGATAAGTTAATATACAGATGGGTTTGCCTACTTTCGGGAGTAAAAAAGGGGGCATTTTGACATTTGAAAATTACAGACATAATTTGTTCAAAGTCAGAGAAAGTGATGAAAAGTTTAAATAAATGAATTGGGTTATAAGAGGTCAAACAATAGTGGACAACAAGGTTAGCGGAGGCGGTTGGATGGTAAAGTTGTTCTTGCAACGAAGGTCAAGTCTTGTGCTCAAACCCGAGCAAGGACGTGGTCTAGCTGCAGAAATCTTAACTGGGCCAAGCCCGCATACCTTTTCGAGTACGAGAACCGCGAGTTGCCGAATTCCCCAGTAAAATATATATATATAGTGGACAACTTAATTGATGATTTGTGTTTTCTATGGCAGATTAAATATATGTTTTTGATAGCTCCAACATATGACAAATATATTGAGTTAGATATTGCATATAGGATAATGTTGGCATACAAGTACCCTTTGAATGAGGATTGGCAAGTTCTATTTCATTTGATATAGGAATGAGTCATCAAAACAACAATAGTAAAGCTAGGAGATGTTTTGGGCAAATTTCAAATTTGAATGTACCTAATGCTATATTTGTAAAATTCAAATCTATTGTTGTGATTGTAAAAGCTAAATTATATCTCCTATAACCAATTTTTGTTATAGTCATTTTTGTATAAAAAGCATAGAATTCAATGTAAGAAGGGAGTTTTCTTGTAGAAAAGGATCAATGGAATTTTAATGAAAATTATTCTCAGAGCCCGAGAGATTCATAATTTTGATTGTTTTAGATCGTGTTCCCAATTTTCATGTTGTTTATTGTTTCATAATATTTATTTCAAGCTTGTATCTGATGTTATAAGTGTAGTAAATTTGATATGACCACCACTTCTACAAATTTAAGAAGGAATTATAAAAGATTATAGTTTTCCAGAATGATACTGTAAGTATTTTGGACCTGTATATTTTTCATTAATTCTTGCGGAAAGTGACGAATTATTAATTTATGTTCATTTCATATTTTTCTTAACTCATACGCATTTGTGTTTTTCTTCTATTAAGATAGAAATAGGATTTATTCAAACATGATACCTTTTTATATCTTGATTTTGTTATCTTATATTCTTCTGACTACTCTTTAAATTATAAATAATCTAAAATATATAAGTTATGCCTCTCAAGTTCTAATCATCTGATCAATAATTTTAAAGGTTATTGTTCTACATGAAATGATAAAAACTTTGTTTTAGGACAGGTTAAAACAAAAATAAAAATTCAATTTAAACAAATTTGAAATGGATGCCTTGGCATAGTTTCCTAGCCATAAACATCTCAAGGGTTACAACAGATTCCACCACTCATTTCCTTCCCATCCATATTTGATGTTATTCTATGTCATTCACACCATACTTTCTACCTCGTGTCAGTGCCAAGGACTCATCATTTCCTTGGTTCTAGTGGGCCTTCCCCTATCAACTTCAACACTTGTATTCTATGGGTATGGCTTAGAGGATTGTGTACCTTGGACTCATATTCACCATTGGTGAGAGCCTTGAACCAATAAGATGGAGCAATCAGTGCCCCGTGACTTGGTTGTTTCTCATGAGCTCGACTTAAGCTCATAATCACATGATTAAGAATTGTACACTTGATTATTTAGTGATCTAATTTATTATACTAATTTCCCAGACATGTGTGAGATACGTCAGACCTCGGGAGGGGGTTTCTCTTCAGGTAGACCCTCACATGTTCCTACATCAGTAGTTTCTTTAAGAGATACATCTCCACCTATTGTACTTTGGATATTGGGACTAAGGACACATTTTCCTTCTTGGGTGCCATTGGACTCCCCCCTTTCAGCATCAATGCCTTCATCATAAGATTTAGTCATATTTACTTTGGTATCTATCCACCTCCTCGATAGGTTACCTTGGACCAAGTTGACAGAATCATCATTTCTCTCAGACTTGGTAGGATCTCAAGCGATCAACTCCATCTCATTGTTGCAATGTTGAGATTCTTACATACATCCATGACCCAGCCTTAGATATTGTTCCTCAATATTTGATTGGATCGATTCTACCATTCTTAGATCCCTCAGTTTGAATTCCCCTTCAATCAGCTAATGTTAAATCTTTGAAGCCCCATTCTTGTTCATCGAGGATTCTTAGGTTGTTTTTACCCCCTCCCCCTAGGGTGGAGGCATCGGTTCTTATGTACTTTGTTGACTCAAAAAATTCGTCACTTATTATTCTAGCCTTCGAATTATAACAAGGCCTATCAAAGCATTTATTATGAAATAATAATAGGTGGGATTCCCTAAGAGAAAACATACTAAGTGATTATTTTCAAGCATAACATTTCCCTCAACATGTTTGAATATCTTCATATCAGTTGTGAAGTCATTTCGGTTTTGCACCTCAGAATAATGGTATGTGGATCTAGAAATCTTATGATGTTAGGGTGATGTTAATGCTTGCTTGCATATGAATGTGGTATATGAAATTTTTGAAAAGAATCGGGTGGAAGTAACTTTGTATACTTCTCATTGGTTATGCAATGGTATATGAACTAACTATTGGATTTGAAACTATGCGCAAACATGGATATAAGAGTGCATAATATAGTTATTCAAGGAATATTACTATTGGGAAATTATATTGAGTTTGACATAGCATATGGTTATGTTATATAAAATGGTATGAACTTTGACATATTTTAATAGATATAAGCGCTCATATGACGTGTTATAGATTGCATTTAATTGGAAACGCATTGATCTCGAGGTTTACATAGTGTATGGTGCACATGTTGATGCATATAAGTTTTATATGGTATTGGGGTTGATATAGGCACATGGCATAAGTTACGATGTTTTGTTTGATATGCAATTAGCATTGAGTTGGCATGCACATATGGTATTTGGTTTTGAATGGTGATGCGATGGGCTCGCCATGCTTTAAGTTTGATGAGATGTGGGATTTAATTTTGATTTGGATTGTGCTTTAGCACCCTGCGATGAGCTAGGGTTCATGTCATTTCCATTGTTTGGTCTGTGGAGAAGAGTTGCGTCCAGCTTGAAGAACTGGCCCGTCTGGTTGTTTCTACCCACCTAGTTGTTGTGGTAATCATCTCGTCTCTAGTATAAACTCACCATTGGATACAATAAGTACACCAACTCTTGAGAATCCTTTGCATATAATAAGTGTTGGATCTGGTCGATTAGTTGTGAGTGTAAAATCTCTCTTTCCATGTCTTTTTGCTTCTTAAGAAAATTATTTGAGAAGAAAGTTATTTGAAGAAAAATAATTTGAGGAAAATAGTGGTTGTTGGATGCACGATTAATATATGTTCATTTGTTCATACTATCATCTTCGATCTTGTATGTCTCAATTTTGTTTCTAAAATTAAAAAATGGAGAAATGTAAAAGAATGGGCCGAACCCATTATTGTTGTATGTAGATGAAATAATGGGGTTTCGAACTTGAACTCGTTTTGTTTTGTGAAATGATGGTGAAACTTGATTCTCTATTCTTGGATATAAAGCTCGACAATTGTATGGAAAGGGTTTAGCTTATCACTTATGGGCACATGTTACCTGTTCTTTTCGTGGTCATTTTCCCTCAACTCATGTCTCTAATAGAGTTTGAACCTCATTTTTTTTCATCATGGAAAATGTGAAGACCAGGGTTCAAGCTGGAATTTATTTTGATTAAAAAGTCTTATGACGAAGATGAGAATCGAGCCCATCATTTGTTTTATCATCTGTTCTAAGGATTTAAGGGGTACCCATTGTCGAATTCCTCTATGATTATTTTGATTGGGATTATATCCATGTAACTTTGCTCATAACTAGGTTTCAAACCTAAGCTCATTTTGTTGGAAGAATGGTGTATTAAATCTATGTTTGTTGTTAGAGTTCAGGCCTCAACTTTGTTTTAATAATTCTAACCTACGCACAAAATTTTGTTTAACATATGTTGTTGATTGTCGACTTGGCCAAGGTCGTATTGATATGACTGGCCTGTTGTTACCACCATGAATGTAATTGTATGGTTTTTATTGTGTATCTATCATACAATTCATCCTAATTATCGAAGATTTTCCACAATGGTAATAATAAACTCATTGTTTTATATTGGCTTGTTTCAGATACTTTCATTGTGTTATAAATCAACAAACCTGAAAAATTATGATGGGATAACATTGGTGAATTAAAGGAATTGGAAATTATTGAGTTTGATTAGAAAACACATGTTGACCATTTTGTGACGATGTGGAGTTATAATTTGGCATGGAAAAAGTGCTTTCTGATTTTAAAAAGTTTACAAATACTTGACATTTCCCCTCATACATTTCACTTTTCATAAATCTATTTCCTTTTATCCCACTCATATAAAATACATTTTTTACATTCTTCTCCCCCATCTGTGTAATTAAAAGGCATGTGTTATGTTGGGCCTTCAATTATGAACAAAAAAGAATTGCTCTTTGACAACATGGTATATTGTGAAGAGGGTATTTTTTCAGCATTTGAAATTATGGTTTATGACTAATGGTTCGAGATGGTTTCATCCAGGTTGATATTTGAGTATAGACATTGAACATGAATTTTCATTCATCTTGTCATTATACCATTTTATGCAAATTACATCTCCTTTATCATATTCTTGGTCTCTCTCTCTCTCTCTCTCTCTCTC
>SNQJ01S0059475.1:3910-20826 GCA_010110895.2 Picea sitchensis
TGTTTTGAACAACCTTATATTTTACGTGCTTCATGTTTGGATAAATTATGAAATGGACAGATTTTGATAAATTTCATAATTTCCACAGGGAGTGACAAGGTGCTCTTATGATTATTTCATTTTGTACATAATAATGACATGAATTGTCTGATGTGGTGAGATTGATATGTCATGCTTTCAAGGTGGAAGATACAAGGAGGAAATGGTTTATTTATTCATTAAAGAGAATTAGGGGGTCCCCACTTTAAGGAAACAACATTATTTCCGCAGAAGATAAGTTGATTGCTTTTTTGAATGCCTGTCATAAAATCGATGTGAATGACAACAATACTTGTATGTGTTTATTTGTGAATTCTCTAGAAGGAAAATCTACAGGAAGCAACTGATTAGGTTTATATTGAAACCTATAAAGCTATCAATGATCCAACTAGGACACTTTTACGGTGAACAAAATAAAGCTGAAAATTTGGATTGAACATTTCTTCGATGTCAAAGTAATAGCTCTAGCCACTTGAATCGAATTTTCGATGTTCGTTCCTATCTTCAGTGAATGAACACATGATTTGAGCTATATGTCCCACATTTTTTTCTCAAGTGCGGAAACCCCAAGAACAAGAGGATTGGTTCTCATACAAAAAGGGAAAGAAATTCCATGAGGATTATATATATAGATATGATTTTGCCAATATCATCAATAACAAAAATGTTGATTTCTTTGACTTACCTCTGAAAATCTTCTCCACCTAGGAAGAGTTGGTCTATTGGTTCAAGTCCACTTTTGGACAACCCAAGAGTCTAGTTGATTGGTTAAAGGAGTACAATAACATTGCATATAACAAAGGTGAAACCATTAAGGATTTCAATCTTCACTTCACCAAGTTATATAATCAAATCCATGAACTAATCAGACCTCAAAATCAAGCCACGTTCATGCATTACTACAATGCTTTACCCTCTTCCTATCGTCACAGATTGGAAGAGAAATCCATAGATAATATTATATCTTCCCTTTAGACTTGTTTGCAGTATGAAGAGAAACTATATAGAACTAGTCTTCCTAAGGAGGATTATACCAAGCAAATTGATATGTCTATCATTTTGCAGCTTATGCAAGACATTAATAATCACATATTCTCTTTTGAAAGGGAGGGAATCAATTCAACTTCTACCATCGATGCCTCTACCCAGGCTACTACTAAAAATCTTGTGAGCAATAATTTTCAACCCAACGCCATATTGCCCAGAGCTTGGTCTAATTTTTGCGGAGAACACCATGAGGAAAGCACTTAAGAAATCAAGAAAAATGTGAGGGATCGAATATTTGGCAAGAAACCAGATACTACCATTGTTGTCTTAGATTGGGCCTAGCAGGATGACGTTATGGTAATTAATACCATAAATAAATCATATGCCAATAAGGGAAAAGTTGATTCTTCCGAGACTAATTTTTCCCCTAGCACATCCACTCAAAATACTGGCTCACAAACTACCCACCTTTCTACTGGTCATCAAGTCATTGTTCCTTCTTCAAAGTATAATATTCTAATCAGTTGGCTAACATAAAAGATGATGCTACTCTTTTGGATATGGTAACTATACCAGAACAACAACAACATCTTAAAGATTTCATGAAAGGTAAAACTTCCAACATAGCTAATCTCACGGAAGATTATGATGAAGAAGAGTCTCATGTAAATATGATAGGTGTAAACAACTATAGGAGATCTATAAATTACCACCATTTCTATATTTTTGTAAATATTTTAGACAAAATATCCCATTGCTACCTCATTGATGGTGGCTTAGGCCCAAGTGTCATGTCAAAGATCATTATGGAAGAGTTGGGCCTCTCTTGTACAAATGAAAATGCGTGAAGCATGCTCTCCTATAATAATAAAAACAATCCACGATTGGTAAGATCAAAGATGCAACCTTAGTGATTTGCGCACATCCAGAAATACGCACCACCCTTAACATTCAAGTTATCGATATGCATGTCAGCAATTACTCAATTATTCTGGGAAGAGATTGGAAATCCCTGACAGGTGGTTACTTGTCTCTATATGAGTCGAATCTACCTATCCCTAAGGATGGAAATAATGCTATTGTTCTCAGAGAAGATTGTATCTCACCTTACATTGAGAAAGTTCCTATGATAAATGTCAATTATGTTTAGGAAAGCTTGGGTGTTTACTCTATTTTCACAGAAGAAGATGATGTGTCGCGTGAACAAATTGACTATGATGACAGAATGTGGCATATGCATGTTGATGGTGCATGCCCCAGCTAAGGAAATGGATCTGGTATTATCCTTTACTCACCCGTAGGAATAATTATAACTTCTCCTTCGGGTTAGAATTCACTTGCACCAACAACGTTGTTGATTTTGAAGCCCTACTGTTAGGTATCAAGAATGCTTATAATCTGGGTTGTGGTCATCTTACCGTATTTGGTGATTCCGAGTTTGTGGTTAATCTTGTTAGAAAAATTTATAACCCCAATAACAAGTTGATGAAAAGGTACACTCAGGTCGTTTGGGCCTTGATTTCAAATATGTTATCTTTCAACATCACTCACATAAAAGGGAGCTTAACACAATGGCTGACAGGTTGGCAGTTTTTACTACCTCTCCTACTCAAGAGGTGTTACCGCAACAACCTAATTTCACTTTTATGTCTCTATATCATCCACATATTCCTGACAATGTCGAGTCATGGATGGTTTTAAAAAATGACAAGGATATTTTTGCTTTCTTACAAATTGAACATCTTAAGCATAAGGAAGTGATTTCTATTGAAGATGATAAGTTTCCAAAAGGCTTGACTCCTCTAGAGAGTTCATTTTCAATGAGTGATGTTTGTAAAAAGGAAAATGTTGTAGAAGAGAAGTCAAAGAGGAAAGTTGGAGACATTGTCTCTGTGAACATTGGAACCTCAGATGATCCCAAGATTCTTAAAATAGGAGCCCAGTGTTCACAAGAGGAAAAAGAAAGATTCATGGACTTGTTCCATGAATTCAAGGATTTCTTTGCTTGGTCGTATGAGGATCTTCGTGGTTTTGATCCCAACATCATCCAACATGCCATTCCTATTAAGGAAGGGGTGAAACTAGTAAGGAAGAGGCAAAGTCTTGTAAACCCTGCCCTCAAAGCTACTATCAGAAAGGAAGTTGAAACATTACTAAAGCCTCAAATCATCTTTCCAGTAAAGTATTCTAAATGGGTCTCAAATCTGGTTCCTATACGAATGAAAACCGGTGAGATCAAGTTATGTGTTGACTTTCATGCTTAAAATAGAGCTAGTGTTAAAGACAACTTTCTTTTTCCTAACATGGAAATGATCCTACAACAGGTAGTCGGGTCTCAAATAATGTCCTTACTTGACGATTTTTCTAGATATAATCAAACTAGAGTCAAGAGGGTTGATAAATACAAAACCACATTCACCAACAGATGGGGCACCTTTGCCTACAAACACATGCCTTTTGTCTTGTCTAATGTAGGTGTCACATTCCAGAGAGCTATGCAAATAGATTTCGATGATTTGATCGGTAAGATAATTCAGGTTTATCTTGATGACTTAACTATCTATTCTAAAAATTGGTTAGATCATTTTGGTCATGTTAGGTAATTCCTTCTGTGTTGCAGAAAATTTGGTATGTCATTGAATACTTCTAAGTCTATTTTCGAAGTTACTCAAGGAAAACTCCTTGGTCATATTATTTTTGACTGTGGTATTAGTATTGACCCCAAGAGAGTTGGTGTGATTATCAACCTCCCTACTCCTACCTCTAAGAAAAGTGTTCAAGCTTTCATGGGAACCATTAACTTAGTTAGGAGGTTTGTTCCTAACTTCGCTATGATGGTTAAACCTATTCATAATCCGTTGAAGCAGGATAGAACCTTCTCTTAGACTGATGAGGTAGAAAAGGATTTTATAGGAATCAAGAAAGAAATCAACTCTGCACCAGTTTTAGCCAAGCCTGATTTTAATAGACTTCATCATCTATACCAATGCCATAGAAGAGGCAATCTTTGCCATCCTTTTGCAAGCTGATGGCCAAAATCAAGAAAAGCATATAGCCTACACAAGTCAAACTTTATTAGATGACTAGGTGAAGTATAATATAATTGAAAAACATACTTTTGTCTTGGTAAAATCTATAGGAAAGTTCAGGGATTTTATTTTGGGCGAGCAAATGCAGGTAAGAGTCCCTTTGCTTGCAATCAAGTTTTTGCATACACAAACTCATCTTTCAGGAAAACTTGCTCATTGGCTTGCCAATATTCATGAACATGATTTAATGATCACTACAACCAAAAATATTAAGGGATGTGATCTATCTCTTCACTTGGTTCAACACCCTGAACCATGTGATTCTCTTGAGGAAGACAAGAATTCTTTGTTGGCATTATTTTTCTTGGAAACTCTTGATATTAACTTGGATGATCATCCTTGGTACAAGGATATAATCTATTATATTTTGCATAAGAATAGCCCAAGTCTTTTAGATTCACATCAACGTAGAATATTACGCTTGCTAGCTCCAAAGTACTTCATCCTAGGGAACATCCTTTATCATAGATTTGTTGATGGGATACTGCTATGATGTGTTGATGATAACATAGCCCAAATTTTTTTAAATGAACTTCATGGATCTACAGATTTTATCCTCCATATTGGTAGCCATTTCGCAGCAAAGGCTATTTCTTTCAAGATCATTAGGGCTGGTTATTTTTCGCCCTCGATGTTTCAACATTATTTCAAGTTCGTTCGGGCTTGTGAAAAAAGTCAAAATTTTTCTGGCAAGGAACAATTTTCAGCTATGCCTTTACAACAAGTTCTACCTGATTTCCCATTGGCTAAATGGGGATTAGAATTTATTGGCCCTATCAACCCTCCATCTTCTGCAGGACATGTATTTATTTTGATGGAAACAGATTTCTTTACGAAGTGGACTGAAGTTATCCCTCTTAAAAACGCACAAGATGAGCAGGTGATTAACTTCTTAGAATTCAATATCTTCACACACTTTGGCCTTTTGTTCGAAATAATTTCAGATAATTGATCAACGTTTATTTCTGCAAAGTTTGCTCGGTTTCTGAGTGAATTTGGAGTCAAGCACTTCACCACATCCAACTATTACCCTCAGGGAAATGGGAAAGTCGAGTCAAACCTGGTCAAGATCCTGAAAAGGATTATTGATGACAAACCCTGTCAATGGAACACTCTTCTCACATATGCACTTTGGGTTGATCGCACAACCGCCAAAAACAACACTGGCCATACCCCTTTCTCACTCTTATATGGTTAGGAAGTTGTGATGCCTATTGAAATTCAACTTACTTCCCTTCATTTAGAAATACAGGTTGAAGAGTTAAATTCCACTGATATTTCCTAGAAAATGAATGCTCTATTGGCTTTAGAAGAACAAAGAAACCATGCATTGGAAAATATGAAGAAAAGGAAACAGACAGTCAAGAAGTACTTTGATAAGCATGCCAAATCTGTCAAGTTTAAGGTCAATGACAAATTCTTTCTTTGGGACTCTGTACATGCTAATAAAGACAAGTATTCTAAATTCCAAAAACTCTAGCTAGGTCCTTATAATATCACTTTAGTAGTTGGAAATAATACTTACATGTTAACAGACTTCGAAGAGTGGTTATTCTCTTTCACGACTAATAGCTCGCATTTGAAACATTATGTTGAGCCTAGCTGACTCTTACATTTTCCGAATCAATGTTTCATGTAAATACTAGTTTAGGTTGTACAATTATTTTATTGTTCTACATTTTATTTTCTTCATCAATGTTGTTTCACTTTCCATTCTTTCTTGAGGTTTGATTTTCAATTTGGTTGTAGTTTTTTTTTTTTTTTGCTATGCCTTTAATTTTGTTGAAGTTTTGTTTCAATCTAATTTGAATAAGTCATGTACATCCACAATTTTTCCTTGTTTTGCAGAAGTATGCTTAAGTACTAATAAGTAGCCAGAATAGAAAGAAATACAATCACTTGTGGTCCACAACCTTCTATCGTGCTACATCTATGACCGCTTTGCTTAAACTTAAGTACTAAAGCTATCCCCTCTCTCATCTTTCCTTTTTCTACCTTCTGCCACCCCATTTTGAAAGAGCATACCATAGCAAAAACAAAATTCTTGAGTACATAAATAGAAATTTTTTTATCTCTATTCCAAACCAAAAAGGTGAGTTCAAGACAATATAACATTGCCTTCCATGTGGAGTCACCATTGTTGACTCTCAAAATCGTCGAAAGTCACCTGCCTGCAAAGAATTGCAAGGCATACACATTTAAAAAAAAATATTATATATACATATATATTAAATAAAATTTAAGTGGGGACCCCCTATAGTGTCATTCAAATAAATAACCACGAAGAGCCCCTTTGAAGGAAAAATCACTTAATTTTTTTTATTGTTGATGGTTGTTTTTGATACTTATGGATCACCTACATGATGATTATTTTGATACAATATTGAGAGGTTTCAAATGATATTCAAAATTCCTCTTAGGGAATTTTTTGATTCTAAGTACAAATGTAGGGAAAAATCATCTCCAAAAAAGAAAGGGTGTTTTATGGTTGTTGTTTCAAATGATAAAAGAGTGTTTTTATTTATTTTTAATGAATGCATCGACATGATATTTACCCACTAGTTGTTGAGTTTTAGACATACAAGAAAATGGTGACCTGTATACATATGCACATAGCACATCACACACACACACACACACGCGCATCACTCCCATATCCTTGTAGCTTGTCTAATATGTATTGGACCATTTACATATAACCTGTGTAACATATATATATATATATATGTTACACAGGTTATATGTAAATGGTCCAATATTAGACAAGCTACAAGGATATGGGAGTGCCAACCTTATTGCTACATTGTGATAGCATAATGATTTATATTTGGAAAAATGTTGAAGGTCTTAACGCATATGGGATATTATTCACACCACACACATATTGTATATCATATCGATATGATCCAACATGTATATTTTATAGACATTGCATGGTATGATCAACGATCTTTATTATAGTGGCTAAGTTTTGGGAGTTCATGTGTTAGTGAATGTTGATGTTTCGAACGTGTGTGGGACATCTTGTATGCACATACCATGGGATGGACATTCTTGTTTGCCGACAATGATTAATATGGTAGGTGGTTGCGTTGGTAACATGTGATCCAAAATGCGTTGGCGCTTACTTGGCACATGTTGGTTGCTTGAGGTTTTGATGTGGCTTGTCTTGAGTTTAGCAAGTGATTAATGTTGGTTTTCACCCTAGCATGGCGTGACCAACAATTAATGCTCCAACTTGTTGTTCGAAGCTACCATTTTGGGTTTTGGCATTTGTTTCATTTGTTAGTGAAAATCGAGCTTTGGTAACCGTAGCAACCGCTCGAAGGCACCTTTTAACTTGCATAACACCAGGTATTAGGGTTTTGATTCCCTATCATATAATGTGATTTTTGCTTAAAAATTTATTCTTGGCTTTGTAACTGCATGATGTGTTTGTCATTTGATGCTTTCATATTTTGCTTTGAAGAAAAATAAGGTGGTTTTTTTTCTGTTTTTGGAAAAATGCATGCACAAAATTTTGAATGTTATGATGTATGGTTGATTTCCATAGTTATGGCTATTGGTTGCGTATTTATCATGTTGGTTTGCATTTATCTATGGCTCATTAAAATGGCAAGGTCTAGTGTTTTGGGTCTTTGGTGTTTTAGGATTGCAGACCTTGCGTTATTTCTTGAAATATCATGCGACCCTATGCATAACCTTGTTGGTCTACCCACATGCACATTTCGGTCAGGCCAAGTTCGAACTAAAATGTTTTGGGTCAAAGCCCTCCTATTATCGACATTCTGTTATTTGTTGGAAAACCCTGGTCATTTTGATTATGGTTGTTGTCTGGGACTGAAAACAAAAAAGAGGCATCATTGTCTTTGCGTATTATGATTAAAATTGTGACAAATTTCACACCACAGTCTGAGATTGTTTCTCAGTAACCCATTGGGCCTCGCAAAGTTGATGGTTGTGCTTTGGTGGTGATAAATTTTTGAAACCCCTGTTGTTTCGCGACATCTTTGTTGAGTTTGATTTCCTGACCTTTTGGCCACAATAGGGGTATGATATCATGATATTGATTGAGTAATTTCAATGAACATATTTGTATGTCATCTCCTTGCAAATAAAAGCCTCTATCCAATTTGGGGTCAGATTGAATCAACATTTTTACGATTTAATCATTCGAGTGTTGTTTGATAACCAATGAAATCGATCATTTAAGAGTGTAGATAAAGAAGATATTCATTTGGATAACTCAAATGTTTGTTTAATGACTTTGTTGATTTTTCAAGCACTGTCTAAATGAATGTTTCACATTTGATGTTGATAGTAATATGAAATGTTTTGACCGAAGATGGAAATTGGTATTAAACATGAATCAATACATCGATTTTGATCATTAAAAAAAAGGAAATAATTCTCGGAGTGTGAGAGGAAAGTATTTTGAGAACAATTTGAATGATGACAGAACTGTTGTGTGACATTTCACAACTATGTTTTCGAAATGGATACTTTATGGAATGAGAGATAGACCGATTTTATTGAAAACTATGGTTGTGTGGTGACTATAATCTTGTTGGTTGGAATTGTAAGGATTGAATAATAATCGAGATAATTGTAGTTTAAGCATGTCCATTATGTTTTCCTGTCATACTTAACATTTTTCATTCATTACAATCCCTTCCATCAACCCAAATACTTGTTTCATTCCCATGCTTATATTATAATTGTAAGAAATGTTTCATGGGAGAAATATACAAGGTTAAAAATGAGTGTTTAGTTGGTTTGATCTCTGCTCTATTTTATATTAAAAGATGTTGATGTGATGGAACTAGTCATGGTAAATGAACAGTCTGTATTGCACTTCCAGATCATACTTACCATTTTCCGCTAATTACAAGCTTAATCATGAAATTCCAAGAGCCCTATAAATTCTTGTTCTAAGTAATTACTAGTTCTGGAATGTGGAATGCATACTGATTGCTTGCACATGTATTCTTATTTATATAGAGCTAGGTTTAAATTATTATTTTGCAAAATTTTAGATGGTTGATTAGTCATGCTCTGGTTCTAATATTTGTGAATGTGTGTTAGAATGAGCTTTTTTAGCAGAGGCAGTCATAGTAGGAGGAGTAATAACAGAAGCAGAAGATTGGGTCCTTGGAAAAGGGGAGACAAAAGATTAAGGTTATTTATACATTTCGATGCAGATTCATAAGAGTTTAATAAATTGTTACAAATACGGTTCCTCGACTTCGTTGGCCAACAAGATTACAGACCTCCGCCTATTCCTGAGAATCGATGCCCAAATATTGACACACCAGTTCCAAGTCATAATTCCAATCCTTTAGTTGTGCAAGAATGAGATGGCTGGAAAGATATTGTGCACACTCCTTCTAGACACTAACAAGGATGGCGAAATATTGATAACCTACAACAACCTCCCTTTCATGCTTGGCCCGCTGGTTCACTGCCACCACCTCCTCCTCCCCATTGGAATTTGCAGCCTCAATACCAAGCCTCACATGCCCATCATAAGGCCAAAATCATTGAGCTTGAAGAAAACCCCGAGGAAGAGAAAGTAGTAGTAGCCAGTTCAAAATCATCACATAAATCTTCTCATTCAGTCACTTCCCATATGCAAGAGAATGACCAGAATTCCGCTAAGGAAAATTCATCAATTGGAAAAAATGGAAAGGTTGAGAGTAGTCAAAGCAATAGAGGGGCAACCTCTCAGAGTAAATATGGTTTCTCATAATTACTTTGGCACTTATATATGGAATTGTTTTCACTTTATTTTGGACAACATATCATTTTTGGACAACTCATGTTTATTTTGACAACTCATATTTGCTAGAAGTGTTTTGAACAACCTTATATTTTACATGCTTCATGTTTGGATAAATTATGAAATGGATAGATTTTGATAAATTTCATAATTTCCACATGGAGTGACAAGGGGCTCTTATGATTATTTCATTTTGTACATAATAATGACATGAATTGTATGACGTGGTGATGTTGATATGTCATGCATTCAAGGTGGAAGATACAAGGATGAAATGGTTTATTTATTCATTATAGAGAATTAGGGGGTCCCCACTTATTAGTTTTATTTAATACCCTTATCGTATTATTATTATTATTATTTATTAACTTACTTAACAACTCTCCTATTAACTAACTAATTATTAGTTAATAAATTAACTAGAAGTAGTTGAGTAATTCAACTACCTTGAAGATATTAAAAGGAGGTAAGTTGGACAAAGGAAGAGGGGGAGAACACATTTCTATGATAAGGTCTACTCCTACTTCCAAGTAAGATTTCATTACTACTTCATTCATCTCTAATTTCTAAGCTAAGGCACTTCTTGTGATAGCAGGGTCTGTTGAAGGTGACGAAAATCTAAGACTAAGGAGCATTGAATTCTGATATGCTTCCAGGTTGATTGTCTATTTGATAGTCTGCAAACTTCTTTTTGTTTTTGGATTAATTTCTCAATGCTAAATAGGATTCTTGTGCAAAGTCATAACATAGTGCAACTTGTGGTTGTTGGATTATTATTCTTGGTCTGATTTGAAGGCACCAGTGGCCTATGTGTGTGTTACCTTAGGTTGCTAAACTTTCATCCAGTCCATACTTTGAAAGTATGTGAAGTGTATTGGATGTTACATAATGAATGAATAAAATCATTGATGGTTTTGCAAATCTCTTGGTCTTTCTTATTTCTATCAGATTTTGTGATTTTTCTTCCTAATTAAGTTATTATCTAAAAAAAATCAGACTTCTTTATTTTAGTTTGCATTTGATAAATGATAAAAAAATTAAAAAAAATTGCTCTTTAAGTTAATAACTTGAAGGTTAATTGAACTTGCAATAGGGCTATAAATTAGGGTGATAATCCTGCCTATCTTGTCTTAGCTAAATAAGATTTAAAAAAATGTTGTGAGGAGGACTTCCATTTCTTTTACTCAACATTTTCCACTGTGTATCTATTTGTGGCTATGATCTACATTTGCATGGATCCCCTGTGTATTTCCTCGTGGCCATGATTGTTGCATTTATATATCACATGGATCCATTATGTATAGTTTTTGTGTCCATGGACATTAGTTATATTTTTATCATTCATGGATCTGTAATGTACTTGATTTGGTTGCCATGCTTACATCACACTCAAGCATGGTAATGTTTGACTTGAGAAGAGAGTATCTTACTTGTTTTTGTTGTAGGTATTGTTCTGGGATTGGTATTCAACTACTCCTACCCAATGGCCTCTCCATTATCTCATGACTTTTGTAATGTATTTCGACCATCGGTTGCCTCTTCTGACCTCACACATTAGGGGGCATATGTTATAACGTCATTTTCCACTACACATGCATATGCTTACTCATTGGCCTATGTTACATCCCTTTCCCTTATTGTGGGACTTAAATCCTATTTTTCCTCATAAACTTATTTTAAAACCCCATTTATCAAAGTGTACGTGACTTTCCATAAGGCAACTCACGTACATACGCGGGTTCCCTATTAGCAACCCGCGTACATGTTAATTTTGGCTCTAACAGTATAATCCCAACATTGCGGGTGGATTTTATGGTTTTTTTCGTTCCCTAACTTCCTAAATCCCATGCATAACGACTCCAACCATCAAAATGGAATATAAAAGAGAGATTTTGGGTGGAGGAAAAATGGAGCCAAGAAATGCATCCTTATGCTGGCATTTTAAAGATTGTCCTACAAGTGCCCTATTTTCCTAGTGTCTGAGATTGTCCCCTCTACCTAGAAACCCTCGTTTCCAAAATTTGTATTCTCCTTATCTTTTCAGGAAGAACACCTTTGTCTTCCTTGGACCTGCTAGAGTGCAGAGTGTTCGAGGCACTCCTATACATCTTCAGCCTTGGGTGGAGGAACTTGGAGCCTAGTTCTGGGACCATGCCATAATGGTTATAGGTTGTAAACAACCCCTTTTGTTGTTATCAATAAAGGATCTCTCATTCTGGTCCACATTTTGTGTTGATTCATGTTTTGTATAAGATTATGTGTATCTTGTTTTGAATCTAACATCTAAATTGAACTAGTTATATTTAGTTAGTTAGTTGGTAACTACCTATTTGCAGTTGCATACTTCTTTGTTTGTAGGCTTTTCAAAAGATTATCTTGAAGGATTCCTGGAGTGAAAGACCTTAAATGAAATCTACTTCAAACATAGAATTCCAGGTATGCTTTCCTTCATATCTTCCAAAAGTTAGCTATTGCAAGTAATTATCTTTAATTAACTATCTAATTAAAGTATGAGAGAGGTTTCCTTAGGTTCTGCTTTGTTGTGGTTTTGACCCAAAAACCATAGGACGTAAATTTTTGTAACACCAGGGGTCACATTTTCTAAATCAACCCATTCAAAAACTCACTCAAGAGTTCATGATCCATCACTAGAAGAGAACTCTCTATCACCCTCAAGCTAATGGTATGGTTGAAGCTTTGAATAAAATTTTAGAGCATACTTTAACCAAATTTTGTAATGTGCAACATGATTATTGGGATCCATATATCCTAGTAGTATTATGGGCTTATCTAAGAATGTGCAAAATGATGACAAAGAAGACACCATTCACATTGGTCTATGGAAAATAAGTGGTCATGCAGCTAGAATTTATTGTTCATAGCCTCTGAGTAGCCCTAGAAACCGAGATGACAGAAGACCAATCCCTTCAATATAGGTTAGACAAGCTCATGGAACTAGAGGAGGAACAAATGATGGAAGGATTCAAATAGGTGGTTGAGAAAGAAATACATAAGGCACTACATGACTGAAACATCAACCAGAAGATCCTCTAACACAGATCTTTAGTTTTGTTATATCAAAGCAAATATTTACAACATCCTGGAAAGTTATGCATGCGATGGTTGGGTCTTTTCCAGCTAGTCTACATTAGTGAAGCAGGTGCCTCCAAGATGAAAACCTTACAAGGATAGTCACTCAAGGGACTCATTAATGGTGGCAGGGTAAAGGTGTACTACGACCCACAGAGGTCAACCATCATTTAACTCCCTCTCTCAGCTTTGAGTATTAGTAGAGTAGGTTTAGTATATGATGTATAGTAGGTAACACCTCTCATAGTAGACATAAGTTACCTTTTTGACAACATAACATTCACATCGGTCATGCAAGTGGACTCAATCGATTGGATTTTTTTGTAGATTCCCCAAATTTCCAAATCATACTGATATTTTGACATCAATACAAGGTGTTAGCTTTAACTGCCAATTCATGCATGCCTCAGAGGAGTTTCCTGGCGATTTAGTTCATTGAAAGGGAAAGCAATATTATTTGGGTAGTTCAAACATACCAAAATTACACAATTAGTTATGCCACCACAATCTCCAACAAGCATCACCAGTACGATTAATCTGACATATTGATCTCCCCATGAGTCATGTTTCGCTGCCAATTTCTACTTGTTCTCCAAGTCATCCCCTTTGTCACATATTGATATCTCTCCATAATAATCCTTCCCCCATCCTCATTCTATATATACCAACCCTCTATACTCTCTCGAAGGAGTGTTTCTTGACGCCCAAGTCCCTCCCATCCCTACCTATGGATTCCTTCATCGTCATGTTGGTATTTTCCTCAATTCCCTCATCTTTATCCAATTTTATCAGTTTTCTTTCTATCCCCCCACTCATGGCATGGATTAGCAGACTATCAATACTATGTGCTTTCCAGTTCAGTCCAGAAGCTCAACATCCTATGCTTCAATTTTCAAGAGGATTGCCAATATGTCATTAGTTGCTTAGTAGAGGTCCTTCCCCCTTCTTTCCTAGCAAGAATCAACTTAGTGCCACATAGTTCTCTGAACTATGTTTCATACTTGTGGATTTTCACCATCTCTCTCAGCCCAAAGCTAGTTGAACAATCACCATGCATTATCAACTTTTTTGATAGGAAGAGACCCCACTCTCTGGTTCATCAAGACCCCTACTCTCATATATCGCCATGGATCCCCCTCTAATAGCATAAAGCCTGAGGCAATCCAATTCATCCAAATTAGGTGTTGGGTTCCTCATTATATCCTATGGCCATATATTCTCACCACTCTAGCAACAATGAGTTCAAGAATACTGCCTCTATCTCGTACTGCCAAAACAAAAACAAAAAAGCAAAGACTGATACTCTCTCTTAATGGACCCTCCCTTGTTTTCATGGGTCGATGTTTGTGGGTGGGATTTAAACAGATCCCTCATCCACCTCCACAAACACCAATGAAGGTTTTGGATCGAGCAGCAGACCACATGCAGTCCAACTCCATGTTTCTCCATGGAGTCTGTTTGACTCATTTTAGGCCTTGGGTTGGGTTGCAACTACAACCTATGATTTTACCTTACTCAAACCTGGTGATGCTTTGGGGCATCAGTGAGGATGATTTTCTCTTACTCAAATTCCAGTTGTCAATTCATGAATTTTTTGTCTTGAGGACAAGCCAAATAATCATGGTGGGGGCCTACTAGAACCCAAATTTTTGGGTTCATTTCGCGTGCACGCACAAACGAAGTTTTGCACACTCAAGTCCGAGTTTTGTGCACACTCGTTCTAGTTTTGTGTGCGTTGAAGTTGAATGAGAATACAAGAGAAAAGAGTGTGCTTCATACCAATTTTTTATATCGCACTCCGGGAATAAAGGTTATCAAATGCGCGCCAGTCTCAGTTGGATGAAGGTTATCAAAGGTTGTCAAAGGTTATCAAAGGTTGTCATAAGGCAATAGTCCTAATGCTTTTAGGAATCACTTGATAAGGCAATAGTCCTAATGCTTTTCTAGGTTTCTATTCTTCATCGTTGGATGTGTGAGGATGACAAAAATTCATTCACTTGAATCAATGCTAGAAAAGCATTAGGACTATTGCCTTATCAAGTGAATGTCCACTATGGAGTTGCGTTTGTCAATGCTTATAACATGGCTTGTGTCAAACCCAATGACATATTTGGATGGTGGACCTTTCTATAATATATGCTTATGTATATGCCTTGGAATGGTGGTCTCAACTCATAACTTTTCACATTGGACTTAGGTATGGGATTAGTCACTCAGAGATAAAATCATTTATTTGCTTACTAATCGTGTTATATCTTGTTGTAGAAGCCTGAAATGAGCAAATGAACAACTTGAATGAGGGGCTCCAGAAATGGCATCGTTTTATACCATCTTTTCCTTACTAATTTAAACCTCTTTCTGCTTACCTAGACCTCGTATCAATCCATTATTGTGTGATATTTAGACCTAATGTGTTTCCATTACATTTCTTTAGTACATTACATGAATTTATGATTAAACATTAGAAAAATATCATATTTTCATTTATCCTTGAGTTAATTTGCAAAGACGATGTGCTAGACAGGTTGTTGTGCATATTGTGATATTGCCATAGGATGTATTTTGGTTCTCACTGCTGCAACTTTGGCTCGATAACTGCTACAACTCTGGAGTGTTGCAACTCTAGCTCGATAGCTATTGCAACCCTAGCTCAATAACTACTGCAACTTTGGCTCGACATTTGTTGCAACTCTAGAGTGCTGCAACTCTGGCTCAATAGCTACTGCAACTCTGGCTCGACAATTGTTGCAACTCTAGAGTGCTGCAACTCTGGCTCAACAATTGTTGTAACACTGGAGTGTTGC
Organism: Picea sitchensis; assembly: GCA_010110895.2. Taxonomy (NCBI): domain Eukaryota; kingdom Viridiplantae; phylum Streptophyta; class Pinopsida; order Pinales; family Pinaceae; genus Picea; species Picea sitchensis. Next base: position 19,699 of record SNQJ01S0059475.1, read on the forward strand.
AACGCAACTGCTACAACTTAGTTGTTGCAACTCCTTACAGTAGTTGCTACAACTTGCCATGGAACTATTCTATGTTGCAACTCCTTACAACAGTTGTTGCATCTCGCAAGAGAACTATTATGCGTTATAACTCATCCAAAGAACAATGTTGCAATTGGAACCTTGAGCCAACACCATAATGATGAGCCATTGGATCCATGAGCCATGATGTTACCACTCTACGAGACAATTATGGATCCATGCAACAATAATGTTAATCCAAGCAATTTAAAGATATGAAGATAATTTTGTGATTCCAAGACAAAATATTAGTTTGAGTGGTTAACCAAGAATCTTAGAATTCTTGGGCTAAAGATCTTGGTATTATTTAGTAAAAGATATTGGAGTTATTTATTGCTAATTGTTAGAAAAAAATCTTGGAACTTATCTATTATTTGTTAATTGTTAGCAAAATATATTTGAGCTATTAATTAATTGTTAATTGTTAGCTGGAAACTATTCATTATTTAGGAAATTGTTGTAACCACTAGATTTATTAAATCCATAAGTGGGTTTATTTAGATATTCTTTATTTCTAGTTTCCATTGAATTTATGTATAAAAGAGAGAACTATCTTCATTGTTGAGGGGGTGACTCTCAGAGCAATGTATGAATGTTAATGAAATAATTTATATTGAGCTTTTGTTTTAATTATGGGCTTATAGTTTCCATAGCGTGTGAATTAATTAATTTAATTTAATTTGCATATTTATAGTAGATTGATTGATTTAATTAATTTATTTGTTCATTAGGTTTATTGCAATCATGAAATATTTAATTTTTAATTGTTATTAAAATTATGTAGTTGATTATTCATGTAGAATTGCATTTGTTTATTCATTCCTATTACATTTCAGATTTAATTTGCATTCCTGTAGGTTTTGAATAAATGTGCTTAACGCAGTGATTGCATTTTTTAGTTGAAGTAATAGAAGTGATCATCTTGGCAAGGATTAGGATAAGTTATTTTCTTCATTGTGATCTAAATTAGTCTTTACATTCCCCGCAATTAGTTAATATATTTTCTTTCAACACATAGCTAGGGTCGCTTCGGGAGATAGTTGATTCATACTCATGATACTTGCATCC
>SNQJ01S0059475.1:22185-46550 GCA_010110895.2 Picea sitchensis
AACAAATAGTGAATGCATATGCATAAACAAGAAAACTAAAAGTTGAACTTGATGCTAACAATAATAGTAGAAACATGAAAAATACCCTAGGAAAAAGACCTAAGCATAACTTAAAATCCAATTGCAAAAGGGAGAACAATCAATTTTTTTGTATTTTGCTTTTTACGATTTTTTAAAATATATGTTCATGTTATTCCTATAACTATGCTAGTTCAACAAAGTGATTGGGCTTTAGGATAGACCCATTCACCATGTGTGAAAATAGCCTCTCTTGGCTATCCTTTAATTGGAAAGCATTGTTTGCCAAATTCTAAGCGATAATGAATGGTCCTTGCCATATCATTTGGAATTTAGTATGGTTACCCTTGTCTTCATGAGAAAAATCACATATCAAGACCCTTTGACTGACTCTAAATAACCTAGCCTTTGACTTCTTGTCATGATATTTTTTAACACTATCATATTTATTCTTCATATCATGTGCTACAAACTCTCATTGCTCTTCTAAAACCATCAATGCATTAAATCTCTAAGTTATTATACTTATATCCAATTACTCAATCTAGAAAGATAAACAATAGGTAGCAATTTCCAACTCAACAAGCATGATTTTCTCTATCCCATGGGCTAATTTGAAAGGTGTCTCGACAGTAAAAATCTTGGTTGTTTTCCTATTATCCCATAGTGTATGTGTTGTTTGTAAGTGTTGTTTATGAGGGTTTTCATTGATAATGTGTTTGATGATCTTAATTAAATTTATATTGGTGGAGTCAGCCTATCCATTTCCCTACTGGTAATAAGGGGAGGAAGTTGTAGAGTACATTGTGTTGTTGGGAAAGTCTCAAAACCTCTCCATACACAAAATCACCACCATTGTCGTTGATGATTTCAAGTGGTAGATCGGAGTGAAAAATGCTTATGTAGAAAGGAAACAATCCTCTCTTATTTGGCACTGTTTAACTTGACAACTTTAGGCTACCTAGTGAAATAGTTGATAGTAGTAGGGATAAAAAGGTGATAAGTGGAAAAAGTTGGGGAAATGGAACCTATGAAGTCAAGTCCCCATTTGGCAAAGGGAAAACAGGTTGTCACTAGATTTAAGGGCATGGATGCAAATTTGTTCTTACCACCTAATCATTGGTAGTGATCACAAGTCCTCACGAATGTGAAAGATTCAAGAAATAGGGCAGACCAATAGAATCCATAGTGTATAATTTTATGTGTAGTGGATTTAACAACAAAGCGCCTATTGGTATGGAATTGTAAATGAGTGCCACCATGAAATTGATAGAGAATGGATTTGGCTTGGGAATTTCCAACACATCAAAGAAACATTCCATCAACATGTCTACAGAACAATTTTTATTTTAATAGGACATACTTGGTACTTTCTAGCCTTAGCCTCCTTTTTCCAATGGCTCGCAAATGGGAAGGGCATTATTGGTTTTGTAGATAAAAAAGAATGTCTTCATACCAAGGGTAAAAAATGACATCATACTCAATGTGATAACATCCCTCAAAAACAACAAACAATGAATCTTCATCATCTTGGCCACTAGGGTATTCATCATGGAAATTTTTGCCCAAGCGAAGAGTTATATCTCTACCTAGAACAACCTTAACAATCATGATTTCAAGGTTAAATTCCTAGATTTTAGCAAGCTGATTTTTCGTTTTGCCTACAAAATTGTTTGGGAGCAAATACTTAACAACAAGAACAAGGAATTTGATGATTGTTTGTTTTCCCAACACATAATGTCTAAAATTCCTTAAGGAAATTGCAAGAGCTAAAGCATGTTTTTCAATCAAAGGATATTTAATTTCATTTTCAGTCAAGAATTGGCTCATAAAAGTTATAGGTGTTTCAAAATTTTTAACATCAAGCAACACAAAGATGGCTGAAATAACCATCTCTATAGTGTTAGTGTTAGTACAAATCTAAAGATATCTTGCAAAATCAGGCTTGGCCAAAGCAAGGGCCAAGATAATGGCATTCATAATGGACTGAATTAACAAATTTTATCCTAGCAAAAAGTTATGTCTTTTCTCAACAACAAATGTATAGGTATGATAATTTGAGCAAAATTAGGCACAAATATGTGAACACAATTAATTCTTCCTGTACATGATTGCATAGTTTTCTAAGACTTAGGGGCTAGTAATCTTTGGATAACATAAACTCTCTCAGAATCAATGCTTACACTATCCTTTGAGATAATGTGCCCCAACAATTTTCCTTTAATTACACCAAAAATAGACTTTTTAAGATTTAATGAATTGCCAAATTTCCTACATCTAAGAAAAACTTGCTTTTGATGGTCTAAATGGTTAGAATTTTTTGGAAAACACAATTAAATCATTAAGGAAAATCTAAATGATTATACATATTAAATTGTCAAAATCAATGTACATTACCCTTTGAAAGGTAGCAACTGCATTAATTATACCAAATGACATTCGTTGGTATGCAAAAGTGACATACCTTGTCATGAAATTGGGTTTAAAACAATCTTTGGATTGATTTTAATATGATTGTAAATAGAAAAACCATCTAAGAGAGTCATCATTTTGAATCAACAACCTATTGTAAGATGTCATCCATGAAAGGTGAGGAGAAATATTCCTTGACACTTACCCGATTTAGATATATGAAGTCCATGAAAAGTCAATTGTCACCATTCTTTTTATGAACCAAAACTAGATTAGTGGTCCACTTTCAGTAGCAAGTCGGGAAGATCACACTTGCCTCCAACATTTTATCAAGTTTATTTTTAATTAAGGCATCTAGATTAGGGTTAATAGGTCTATGTCTTTGTTTGATCAGTTAAGCATCTTTCTCAAGAGGAATGGAATGGAATGGAATGTTGAATAATACTGGGTCAAATCCTCCCAAATATTTGTAAGACCAAGCAAAAATTTCTTTGAATTCATGGGATAGGGATAAAAATTTGGCTTTTTCCTCTTAAGTGCATTAGACTCATGTATAAGATTATGAGATCATCCTCAAAATCTAATTCACTGAAAAAAAAATTCCAATCTTTCATTTATAAGGCTCTAGTTTAGACTAACATATTTGGAAGCATCATTGCCTAAAAACATGTTTTCTAAAGGAAAAAGGTCTTTAGGATAGATGTTTTAATTGATATTTATGACACTTGAAGGATGGTACTCGGTTCCCTTAAAATGATCATGTTCTTACAATAATGGGGAATGATCATATGTGAGCCATCAAGCCTAATATAACCATTAGTTATTTGTTGTCATTCATGTCATAAGATCATGGAAAAGTTGCCTACTTCCATATCAAACACTAAGAGATTGCAGGTGGTTCAAATTTATGGGTGAAAACACATGATCAAGGTGAGATATTCAATCTACCTAATGTCTAGTTGGAATTTCTATCAAAGATGAGCATATTCATTTCTTCAGTCATGCAAGCAATACCAAATTGTTCCATGATCATTTTATACATGATATCAGGATAGGAACCTCCATCAATTAGGCAAGAGTGAGAAATTTTTCTCATCAGTCACATAGAGACATAAAATTGAGGATATCTAGGCTCGGGTTAGGGCATTGTTTCCGCATTCACTTCTTTCTGAAAATTTTATTCCAACTTAACAACAGTGGCATTAAAAGGAGTTGCTACCCCATTATTTACAATTGGTAAATTAATATGGATAACGAGTGTTATGTTAAGGTTCTTGTGGTATCCCATTTGTTCTATTAGTTTGATAGACTTGAACTTATTATTTGAGGGAATTTTTTAACAAATGAATAAGTTTATTGACTTGTATTATGATGATGAAACTCAAACCTTTAATTATTTGATTATCTTTAAGTGATATTTTTGAATGGGTTCATTTAAATGTTTTTATGATAACATTGATGGATTAAAATTAAATTGATATGATGTAACTAACGTTGTCGATCCATATGATTATGACACTTTGAAATGAAAATGTTGGATACATTAACTTGCAAATGCAACCGATGGTTTGTATATTGTGACAAGAAATCCATGAGTGTATATTGACGGGGGATTGTGTCAACATTATATTGGACTTTGGATTGAGTCAGGTATTATAATATGTTATATGATTAATGCTATGCTTTGATTTTTATTATGGAAGAATTTGATGCTTTGATTGTAGTTTTTGAATACATAGGGAACATTCTTGTTGATTAGTCCACATATGGGTAATGGAGTTGTATAGAAGTGTATAGGGAACCATCGGGAGAATAGGAATAACATTCTTGTTTCTAGCTACTAGCACTCTTTTCCATCACTTGGATTGAAAAGTTGGTGATGCTTTAACTTAGAGTTTGCACGTCACTGTGAGGGTAGGCTGCAGATTCGGTCACTCATAAGGTTTAGTTGATGGACATACAATAAAGTGATAGCCTTATTCCTTAGTGACCATCAGTCTCTCAACAAGGGTGACACAAGTTGAGTTAACATAGTCTCAATAGTTGCACCATTTCCCCCACCAAGAAAGTTGGATGTTTGAAGGGCCTACATAAACATTACACCCTTGGTACTTATTGAAAGGAAACTCTTGAAGGGCACAAAGAAGCATCGAACCCTTGTTATCAGTTACAAATTGTCAAAATACATTGAAAGATCATTGATTAAAACATATAAAAGACGATTACTTTAGCATGTGCATGTTATTTAGTATGAGAAGAATAATCATATAGTTTATGCATTTTAATATAAAGGAAAAGTTAATTACATGGATAATAGTATGCTTGAGCATATAGGTTATTGAGTATCTCATAACAAAGATAAATAAATTAGTTTAATTAAAATTCATTAGAAAATAAATACATTTCAGAATGTGCATGAAATGAAATTAAGTGATTTTAATTAACTAAAAACTAATTACTAGTGCATCCATAAATCAAGGATAAGAAAGAGGAACAAAGAATTCAAATTCGAATAGAAACGCCGGAAAAGAAAAGTGTGTTGGGAGATGATAAATAGAGTTAATAAATAACTAAAGTAATAACTAAAATTGCACCCACTTAAACATGAAATGAGGAGGAGATCAAGGGGACACCTAATAGTACAAATATGAAATGTGGGAGTTGGGTGAGGATAAATAATCGTTTTATATTTTTAAATAAGTGATTACTTGCACTTGTGCATATGAGTGACAAATGGGTGGGTGAATAATATGTAATTAGTAATTTAATAAATTATATTTTTGCATGAGATGGACAAGTGGCTTAAGCCACATAACCTATAAAAATGAAAGTTTGAACTAGAGGAAACACACTTTTTGCACCCCAATGTTGGATGGTTGTCATATTACTTAACTTTCTATTGGTGGTTGTTGAAGAGTTTGGTCTATTAAAGAGTGTTGTGAAGTGGGGATTTCTTCTCAAACATATTATCTTCACTCTTCTCCTATTTTCTAGATTGGTACCTTCTATACAATGTCAATGTATCTCGAGGGTCCTTGGGGAAGAAGAGTATGTGTTAGCACTGAGAGTCACCCTCAGTCTGCTAGAGGATAAGCCTAGTACCCATAAAAATGTAAATGGATTAAAATGGTTTGAGTAGGTGGATCGACGAGACTTTAAAGAAAGGAAAATACAATGGATATCACTACAGATCAGAGATAGACCATTGGGATATGGAGTCATAAACAATCCGCTCATTGAAGGCATTTAAGCTCCCTATCAAAAAAAAAAATGTATAATGATGAAGAGAATAATAAGAGGATAACATAAAGATAAATATTCACTAAGCATAGATCCTTAATGCTAAGAGAATTTAGATGTGTCTGAATAATAAATAATGATAGATAGGCAAGCTTACATCAAATCCTCTACCGCATCAGGAATCTATTAATCAAAGGCAAATTTTAATCTTTAAAATTTGCAATACGTTCAAACAAGATGAAGAATAGAACAAAGAACATATAAGACAAATCTGATGAAACAACTTATATGAGTCTTCAATAACAATACAATTTACAACTACATGCCCCTCCGACTTACAAACATAAAGATACAATCATAAACATTTCTCAAAACTTCCTCTGGTCTTGGGCCGAACCCCCCTTCTCTGTGACATATCATTCACCTGATGTATTTATAATCAAAATAGTCGACATGTCTTGTTGCTTCGACACCTCCTTTCCAGTTCCATGTGTCTTCTCTTGTATATCATGTTCCTTTTGTCAGAAGGAAACTCTAGTCAGTATGGGCGTGCAGGAGAAACTGTCCTCTGTGGTACTTCGAGCTGACAGATTTTTGTCTCCTCAGCCAATCCCCCCATGCTTCCATTTAAAGGGGTAGTTGATTGTTCAACCACCGGTCCTTCTTTCATTAACTTATTTCTCCTCTGGATCAGGACAAGGCCTTACACCTAGCTTTCCACCATGCATTTCTATCAGATTGGATCGTATATAAGCACGTGATTGCGGAAGTTGTCAAGGGTGGTTTGGATCTACATCACTTCGACCCCCACAATCCACCACCAAATTCCACGTACCTCCTTAGTTATACCATGGTTTTGATTGCGGGACCGCTGTAATATTTTAGCGCTCGATCACTTTCTGTCCTCGCAATGAAGTGTGGTCGTCGATCTTGTTGCAATCGATGATCTGGGAACACCCTTATTTGTTGCCACATGTTGCTCTTGGATTTGAGATCAATGATCCACAATTACTTTGGGAGTTCGGGCTTCAAGATCTTTCTTCTGCTTGCTCGTGCAATCCTTTGAAGTGTTGTATTTCCAAAGTGTTGGATCTATCTACACGAGTCCTCTTGTTTTGGACAACCAAGATTCACTTCAGGAGTTTGGGCTTCAGGCCTTTTCAATGTATAGCTCTTACAATCCTCCAAGGTGTTGTATCTCCGAAGTGAGAGATTTGCCTCCACATGTCCTCTTTTTTTGGATGACCGAGATTCACTTTAGGAGCTTTTGGATGCAGGCATGAATATCTCCTAAAGTACTTTATTCCGGTTGACCTGGTAGCCTCTCGCTACTTCGGGACTTCAGGACTTCGACACCTCAGGGATTATGTTTGGTTGTTAATCCTTGCATGATTTTGAAACTTTGAATGCACGAGAGCTGCTAATTTGTATTGCACATGTGATCTCCACCATTGAAAAACGAACCTGTCTTTTTGCTTGTATTTCAAGACTGAAATGGACTGCTCTAAATGCTGCATTTTGCTCATATCTTTTCCCTACTCATACAACATACTTGATAGACATGTCTTTATCAATCAAGAGAGGAAACATTTATAGGAAGGTATGCAGAAAAGGGAGAGACTCGACAGAGGAGTAGAAACAGGTTTTAAGAATAACTATATATGACCCATGACAACTTTATGTGCTAACAATACCCATTAGGTTGGTAGGGAGCTCAACTAGTGGACAATCTTTAATCGAAAAGTAGATGAAAGGATAAATACCATGATAAGTTGATTCAAGGAGGAGAATGAGGTGCAAATTCAAGGTTCTTGACGAAGGTTTTGGTAACAAAGAGGTATACTAGTTGAATCCTTTGTATTCTTGCATGCTATGGCATAGTGGTTTATGCTTTTCAATTGTTTTCTAAATTGATGAAACATAACAGTCAAATCCTATGGATTCTTGTGCACAATGGTGTAATGGCTTCTATTTTATTTTTGGTTTATGAATTAATGATGTGCCTTGCTATTTCAAAATTATAGTTGCAAACCATTAATCAAATCCATTTGGATTCTTTTACTTATAAAATGATTGATTGAATCTTGGGATTGACTACATTTAAGAGTGGGTCAAATCGTTGGATTGACAATGTGTAATAGTGTAATCTTATAATTTGTAGCATAATTCATACCATGGATTAATGCTTATATGAGAATAGAGGCATATTGTTGAACTAAATTAGAGTTTCCACTACTTTGTAGTATAGCTCATACCACGATGTATTGCTTAAGTAAGAACATAGGCACATCATTGAACAAAAATATGTACTATGTAATAGTAATTCATATACTATGTATGTACTATGTATCGTATCCCATAACAAAGATGTATCACTTTGTGAGAACAAAGCATTATAACTCTCATGACTGTGTATCATTTTGAGTGCATAATATTTATACTCTATAATGTGATGCATATAATGACATGTTATTTTGATGATTATAGTCATACCTTGAAGTGCAAGATAAAGATGGTATTTTTAAAACCATGGCTTGTAATGTGAAAATTGTGGGTTATATATGGACAACTTTGATTAAATTTACCTTGTATAAGATGTAGCTTGTATTCTAAGATCGTGTTTTTTTTTTTTTATGTAGTTGGTTAAATGAAACTTATCTTTGTGCAAGAATGATAATTCAATTCATTTTGTTGTTTGTTGGATTACCGGTATTATGTATATGGTTGACAAGGTTTAATCGACCTAAACTTTAGTTTAAAATTACCAATTGATAACTTATGGCACCAATCAAATTATTGTAGAAGTGACACACTATTGAAAATTGTAATGGATACTTGTTGTTCTACTCATGTAGAACAACTTGTAACAACTTGTAAATGTTGACCCAAAAATCTACTTTGGGCTCAACATGATGTTTTTCATTTTTTTTTATCTTCCCAAGCGAGCACCAGGTTTTCTTTGAGCTATGTATAGAGCTCCAATTCTAGTCAAAGAAAGTGGTGGGAGTCATAGTCTTTATGTATCTTACCCATTAAAGAGTACCGGGAAGTTACTTTAAGAGTTTCATTTAAGCACATAGTGACTTATCAAACACTAGAAGAGTATCAATAATCAATTTTAAGTCACTTTGTCTTAGTTCAAGTTAGTTATAGGGTTCAAATTTCAGTTCAGTTAGTGCCTTAACTATTAATCGAAGGGTTAGTAGGGATAAATTGATTTCAAATTCACAATGTTCCCTAGCCTACTATCACCTATTAGACATCTTCATGATAGTCATCAATACCATTATGTCCAGTAGTATCTTATTGGCACCCAAGTGGGTTCAATTCGACCTTGTTCGGCTTATTTCGGGACCATAATATTCTTCTCCTAAGGAAGGCCATCCTAGTATTATTTTGAAGTTACGACACCCTCCCATATGATAATTCCCTATGTCAAGGTTACTTAGTTCAGATTTCATGAGGTGAGGACTCAATTTGAAAAAATTTCAATGTTGGTCACTGGGAGTGTTAGGGACGTAACCTCCCTAACCCCTCACGTAGGTAGAATAATATATTTTCCATGAAATAAAGGCCAATATTAATAANCTTAGTTCAGATTTCATGAGGTGAGGACTCAATTTGAAAAAATTTCAATGTTGGTCACTGGGAGTGTTAGGGACGTAACCTCCCTAACCCCTCACGTAGGTAGAATAATATATTTTCCATGAAATAAAGGCCAATATTAATAATTCCTACTAATAAGGAAGAATAAGTCAAATGTAAGAAGACCTAATAAAATATTTTGTTTCTAGAAGATCTTCCTCTAGATTGTTATTTTGGTAGATAGATTTAGTATAAATAGGAGTCGAGGGAATGATAAGTTTTTGTCTTGAGAATTATTGTAATAGAGCATTGCTCTGTTGGAGGTTTCCCCCTCGAGGAGGCAAGTGACCCATAATTTTATTCATCGCCGCATTTCCCAAGAAACTAATTTCTATATCTGAGCATTCAACAACTTTCAAATCATGATTGCCAATGGCGGGTCCATGAAATGTGGGGGGAGTTGTGAAAATTTTTGTCTCCAAATTGGTGAGTACCACATGAAATCTCATATGTTTGCTATCGACATGGGTGGTTGTAACATTGTGTTGGGTGTCGAATGGTTAAGAGCTTTGGGCCCCATTCTCATGGATTTTAAGGAATTAACCATGCAATTCAACCAGGAGGGCCAACATTACAAGTTCCAAGGAATCACAACAAGTTCCCCTGATATCATCAATTCCCATCGCATGGAAAAGATCTTCAAAAAAGGTCATTTTGACATTATTGCACAACTCCATTCCATTCACGCCACTAAAACACCCTCTGTGCCTCCTAACCTCCAATCCATCCTCTCCAAACATCAAGTTGTTTTTTCCACTCCCCAGGGACTTCCTCCTTCCTATGGTGTTCATGATAATTCCATTCCCCTCGTCCCGAGAAGCATTCCTCCCAATGTTCATCCCTATCATCATCCCTTTGCCCAAAAAAATGAAATTTAGAAAATTGTTCAACAATTTCTCACCGCAAGCGTTATTTGTCTTAGTACTAGCCCCTATTCTTCTCCTGTGGTCATGGTAATTAAGAAACAAGGCTCTTGGTGTATGTATCCTAACTTTCACGCCCTCAACAAACTCACCATCAAAGACAAATTTCCCATTATTTTCATTGATGATCTCTTGGACAAATTAAGTGGTGCCCGGTTCTTTACTAAACTTGATCTTCATTTTGGCTACCACCAAATATGTATGAAAGAGACAGACATTCCTAAGACTACATTTCAAACTCATGAGGGCCACTATGGGTTCTTGGTCATGCCTTTTGTCTTGTGTAATGCTCCCTCCACTTTCCAAAGCCTCATGAATCATGTCTTTCGTCCTTTAATCCGTCATTTTGTCTTATTTTTCTTTGATGATATTCTCATCTATAGTAAAACCTGGGCAACCCATCTTTCTCATGTGGATCGATTTCTTCATCTACTCTCTCAGCACCAAATTTTCCTCAAACAATCTAAATGTTTTTTTGGAGCCTCGGAAGTCGACTACTTGGGTCATATTGTTGGCAAGGCATGTGTTAGGGTGGATCCTAAGAAGATTGAAGATATGCAGGATTGGCCTCACCCTAATAATCTCAAAAGATTGCATGGTTTTCTAGGTTTAACATGGTATTATCACAAGTTTGTTAAGAATTATAGAAAGATTGGGGTGCCTCTCATTGCTCTCCTTAAAAATAATTCTTTCACTTGGACTCCAACAACTAATCATTCCTTTCAAGCCTTGAAGGCGACTATGTGCACCATTCTTGTCCTAACCCTTCCTGACTTCACAAAGACCTTTGTCCTAGAATGTGATGCTTCTGGGAGAGGGACTGGAGCAGTCCTTATGCAACATGGCCAACCTTTGGCCTTTACCAACAAAAAACTGTCAGAGCGACATTTAGGCCAATCAATCTATGAAAATGAAACGTTGGCTATTTTTCATGTAGTGGATATCTGGTACCCTTACCTATTGGGGAAACACTTCCAAATTAAGATAGATCACCAAAGCCTCAAGTATTTTCTGGAGCAACATATTTCATCCCCAAAGCAACAAAAATGGGTGACTAAGCTATTTGGATATGATTGTGAAATCATTTACAAGAAAGGCAAAGGCAATGTGGTTGTTGGCGCTCTTTCTAGTAAACATGAAAATGATGGGTCCCTTTTTTCCCTCTCCTTCATTGTATCAGATTGGCTCCAAGTTGTTCACTAGGAATGGTTGCAATATCCCAAAATTTTGTGTCTGATCCAACAATTGCAATCCAATTCTCCAGTTTCCCCAGGGCACTCTTAGTTGTCTATATTTAAGTAAACAGACATAACTTAAATCCACGGTGCTTTATAAGCTTCATGTTACACCCATAGCTGGGCACTCAGGGTTTACCAAAACCTATGATAGGGTCAAACATTCTTTTTTTCTAGGATGGTATCAAACATGGCGTTCGAACTTTTTGGGATAAATGTGATGTCTATCAACACAACAAGGGAGAAAATATCAAAGCCCATGGCACACTACAACCAATTCCAATTCCACCCACTATTTGGAGGGATGTATCTATGGATTTTATTTTTGGCTTACCTAAATCAGGGAATAAGTCAGACATCATGGTGGTAGTTGATCGTCTTTCCATGTATGCTCATTTATGTGCTCTTCAACACCCATTTATCACCTCCACTGTGGCTCAACTTTTCATGGATCATATCTTCATGGCATCCCTCAGTCTATTGTTTCTGACAGAGATCCCACTTTCAATGACAATTTTTGGCAATAATTGTTTAGGCTACAGGTCACCCAATTTCATCTCAGCACCGCCTATCATCCCCAGATTTATGGTCAAATTGAAGTTGTCAATATGTGTTTGGAAACATATTTGAGGTGTTTTTCATCTAATAGGAAAAATCAATGGGGTCGATGGTTACCCCTAGCTGAATGGTGGTACAACACTTATTACCATACAACTACTTGCATGACTCCTTTTGAAGTAGTATATTGACAAAAGCCACATTCAGTTGTCTCATACATGCCTGATAATTTTGATTTTAAGTTACGTTATCCCCCATTCCTAAGGATAACTAAGGAGATGATATATCGAGGCCCTCAGGTTGCATACATGGAATTCTAACCCCATCCACCTCACATTCACTGCATGAATTAGAAAGGTTTCTCCTCAGAGTTCTATCTTCAGGAATCAACCTGGCTCAGGGAAGATTGTGGAATCAATAGTCAAGACTCCTCTCGGATTTCAATCTATTGGGACATTGAGAGAAAAAAAATTGCAATCTCTTCCAAAGTGTTGTGTGTGGTATTCTCTTCAGGTTTGGATTTGGGTCTCCAACATGTCTTCATCAAACAAAATATAAAAGCATGGAAATATGGATGGGCATAACTCCATGTGCTATTCCTATGAGTCATCAGACTTGCAACAATCAATGGATTGTCACAATAATCTTCGGGATGATAACTAGGTGGACATACCCAATTTGAACGATATAATTTCTAGTTTGGAGAAGCATAGAACAACATGCAAAGGTTTCAGAGATAGAGGCTCATCATAAAAATAAATAAATAGAGAAGTTGGAAATTGAATGTGGAATGCTTTATCAAATGGTCCTTGAATTATCTAGGAGCTCGTTTGCAATCTCTCAACCAAATTTATCAATTAGGTTTACTCCAGTCATTCCAAATGACCAAGAAACAATTCAACAAGCCTAAGGAGATTTGGAAATGGAGCAACTGGACCAAGAGCTTCATATACTAGTAGAAATCAAACAAGAGGCTCACAATGGGCATGCCTTTTTTTAGTAAGAGGTTTACATATGTATTGCAAAGTAATTTTGATTTTAGGTTATGTTATCCTCCATTCCTAGGGATAACTAAGGATATGATGTCTTGAGGCCCTCAGGTTGCATACATTGAATACCTAGAGGTAGATGAGAAGTCAAGGGCCCTTATCATACCCACACATCACCATATGATCAATGGCAACAACATACACCACACCCAGATTGATAGCGAGTCTTGTTTCATGAGGTAACAAGTTTGATATTGTGGTAAGTGCCATTTTAGTATTTGAAGCATTTGAACATGTTGCAAAGGATCCTTTATTGATTTTGAAAACATTTGCTTGGAAATTTTATGCCTTTTTCCCTATTTCACCTTGGTGAGTGTCATGGTTTCCTATTAAGAGGCCACCCTCGGGGAAAGGGTTGCTATCAGGGGGTCTTCTTGAAGGGTAATAATACCATTCCCACTCATATTGGACACCACCTTCCATGACTTCTTCCCCTTCATCTCCCCACCTTTTAGTTTTTCGGGCTTATTTACCCAAGAAGGGCATGTACCCTCATTTCATGGGAAGAAGGGGTCATTAGGCTCAAAGGTGTCCTAGCAAAAACATCATGCAATAGAGGCTCGCCCTAGGATCTTGAGAGAAATGAAATGCTTCTAAAAAAAGTAAGGGACCCATAAAATAAATAATTAATTAATCAATAACACTTTCCAAGATAGAGCATTTGTGGGCTATGAATTTCCGTTTTAGTGCCCCTTATTGTCTTCAACTTGGAAAGTCATGCGAACCAAGGTAGAGCATATGTGGGCTATGCATTTCCTTTTTAGTGCCTTAAAAGGGCTTGGAAAAATGTGCCTTAAAAACAAAAAGAGGAAAAGGATGTGACTAGGCCTCAACAAAGGTGCCCATAAATGAGACAATACGAAACCTTGTGTGTCATGAAAAACCGTACCTATAAGTCTAACCCCATCCACCTCACATTCACTACATGACTTAGAAAGGTTTCTCCTTGGGAACATCCCCTACTTGAGGATTGGTTCACCCAATAGGGCATTATGACACCCTTCCCATATCTAAATTTGGAAAATTGTATAAGGTCTTTGAGAATTTGTTTATTTTGAAAAGGGGGGATTTGATGCACATGCTCGGGTGTTTATTTGATTAGATATGGCTTACTTGGAATGACAGGTGAAATTTTGATCATGAAGGCACAAGGTCACTTAGACCTTCATTTGGGGCATGAATCCCACAGGTTGGATGATGCGCCCCTTTATTTTTGGACATATGGATGATGAATGTTTCCTTTGGAGGCATGAGAGGACACATTGGAGAAGGAGAATAGCCCCCCATTTTCCCAACATTTGGCCTTGGAGGCTCAAAACATCATCTCCTAGGGCATGGCATCATACTTGGAGGGATAGGGTTTGGTGGTGTTGGACGATTTGACAATGACTTGGAACATCTAGATGAAGGAAGACCCTTGCACATAAAGATATGGCCTTTGGAGGCCCAACATATCCCTCAAGAACCTCAACATCTTTCTCATTATGATTGCATTCAATATATCATTAACAATGTCATTCAACAATGCATAACATACAACCACAAATACACAGTACACCAAAATTTTATGTGGAAACCCAAATGGGAGAAAACCACATAATTTTTTCTTATATATCAAAATATTACATTCATAGGAAGCACCAAATTCCAAAATTCTCCAGCACCAATTGGAAGGAGGCTCCAACCTAAAGGAAGCTACAACTCCCTAAATTATCCAGCTCCAACTGGAAGGAGGTCCAACCCCCTATTTACAGGCTCCATCCTGAAGGAAGCTACAACTCCCTAGATTCTCCAACTCCGAATGGAAAAAGGCTCCAACCCCCTGATTTATAGGTTCCAACCTGAACGAAGATCCAAATCCCTATATTCTCCAGCTCCAACTTGAAGGAGGCTCCACCCCCTAGTTTACAGACACCAACCTGAAGGAGACTTGGATTCGGGGCTTCTTCATTTGTTTTCAGGGCTTCATCTTTGATAGGCCATATCTCCTTATCTGTGAGGAACCATGTGGCGTACCACCTACTGTTGGAAACAACATGACGAGGAATGTACGTCTATGAGGGTTTTTCATGTAATTTCAATGTCTTTCATCCTATTTTTCCTCAAACAACTTTGATCTTCATGACCACACCTCTAGGGCTTCTTGTAGGATTCTTCAAAGCCTCATCCCGTGAGGGCCATGCTTAAAGCTACGCCATAAGGGGCCCACTTTGGATACTCCTTCAAATACACCCATCACTTATTCCTTAAAATAAACACATCACTTCTAGGGGCTTCTTGGACTTGCTTCAGGGCTTCTTCTAGGGTTGGCATGCCTCTTCTAGGGTTGAAATCAATGAAAACCAACTTTCCAACAATCTCCCCCTTTTGCATTGGTGGCAACACTCATACTCCCCTTGTGACATTGCTCCCAATATTTATCTCCTCGAGTTTCTCTACCCCTTTGACATCAATGGCAAAGGGTAACTCCCCTTGACAATATACTTTCTTTGAACAATATCTCTCTCTCTTCATGCACTCCCCCTATATTCATGCTTTTTATCTTTCTCTTGTGTTTTTTTTCTTTCTCTTCCCCTTTGACATTAAGGGTAACTCCCTCTGTTGATTTCTCTCCCCTTGTCTTCTTTTGCAAGATGTTGTGTAGATCAATTTGGGGCTTCTTGTATATGCTTTCTTTCCTTTCTTCTGATGCTCTTTGTCCATTGGTGCTTCCTGTTATTGTAATCTACTGAGGTGTATGAAAATCATTCATGTTAAGGTTTATTCATCACTTGACTTGAAGTCTTCATGGCTTTTCATATCCACTGAACTGACATTAATGACATAATCATCCAACAATATTCTCTTGATAGTATAACTCTTCCCGGTGGCGTCTCTTTGTCTTGATGTTCCTTTTACTGCTTGCCTTCTTGGTTGGTTTCACTTATCATTACTCCTTACTTCAGAGTCGTATGCTTCACAATGAGTCCATATTCCTTTATGCAATTCCTTCTGATCTCATGCTTTCATCCACTGTCATGCATCTTCTCTAGTTCATGTCAAGTATAGTTTTCTATACCAGTCAATCATCTATGTCCATATGTCATAACAAATATCCATGACTCTGCTACACAACTGCACACATTGTTGACTAATCTTCCACTTCATTGTTATGAGATATTCTTCAAATCTGTTGTAATTGATCACTGCATATTCCTTCTTTTCAAGCTAAATCAAATATGTCTACTAGTCTGCTTTGTCTTCAAATCAAACTCTGCACGTCTTCATGGGGATGAAAAATGCTTCTTAATAAACCAATTTTTCATGAGACATTTTTCACCTTTGTCATCAAGCCATTCTCAATCTTCCTTCCCAAAATTTGCAAACAAACACTTCAAACTGCCTGAAAGATAGTTCTCCGATCTGCAATCGCTGATGCTTAGACTCCCCCTCTTCAATATTCACATTTCTAAGAGTCTCCAAGACATATGGCATAGGACAATGGATGAAGTTGTTATGGTGTGGAGTCATCATTGACATCTTCCTCTTTACCTGTAGATTCATCATGATATCACACTACTACAAATCATGAGAGTATGATTTTTGGAAGTTCTTCATTCACCCATTCTTCTTATTTTTGCTTTCTTCTCCAAACCTTCTTGTATTTGATATCAATGTTTTCTTTCATGTAAGTATCCATCATGATTCTACAATCACGAGCTATGTGTCCATAGTTGTGGAATTTGTAACATTCAATATTGTATGGATCCACATAAAAATTTCTTGCATGAACATTTCTTCCATAATCTCTACAATCTACATCTTTATGTCCAAAGTTATTACAAGTCAAACAATAACCAAAAAAGAAACTTTGATACCTGGAACTAAATTAATTTCTTTGTGATGTATTCCTTCTGAATTCATGCCTTGGTTGTTCTTCTCTTTTGTTGTTTCCTTCAAAATGATTGAAGCTTCTTTGATACCTAAAGGTAGAAGGTCTTCTTGGATATAAATCTCTTTTGTAATCTTCTCCTTCAGTCTTCTCCATTTCTGGAATGTTTTCCTTTGAGGGCTCGCATTCTTCCTTCTTAATAGGGCCCGTTGAAACAAATTCTAAATTTTTTATCCCTAATACCTAAACTTTCCTTTTTCGGGTTTCGGCTTTTCACAAAGCATAAGCTTTGTTATCTTTCCCAAGCGCCCGATACCGATTTCCCGAAAAACTTTATTCTTTAAATAATAAAAGGTAAAAAACCTAAAGTGTTATAAGAATCTCGACGCATTTTCTATAAAGTTATTTTAATCATGATAAGCTTTAAACCTAATGGAGTTAAGATTAACTTTAAAAAGTTTTCGGGATTTGGGGTTTGCTGAGAACATTTATTTCAATACATATTGAATCACGAAATCTCGATCCCTGATTTCCCGAAAGAATGAGAGTTAGTTAAAATTCTAATTAATTAATTCACTAACACAAAAAGTTAAGGCTTAAGTTAATCATTTCATGATTTTGGGATTCAGGGTTCAACGATAACATATATTTTGTCAACAAGATCCCCTAAATCCTGAAACATGAAATCCTGACCCATAATTTGTGTTAAACTGTTAATCATGTTATATCCTTAATCATGATTAATTAGTTAACTAAAACGGAATTAAGTCCTAATTTAATCATTTCGCAATTTCAGAAATCGGGATGCAGCGATGACATACTTCTTGTCAACACGATCCCTGAAATCCCGAAATGCTTAATACCGATCAATTATTTTGCTAAAATGAATTTAAGTCCTAATTAATCTTGTCACGATTTCGCTATTTTGGGAGTCGGGATTCAGTGATAACATACCTCTTGTCAACTCGATCCCCGAAATATTGAAACACAAAATCTTGACTCTTAATCTGTGATTAGTACAAATTAACTCTGTTTTGAAAGCATGATTAATGATAATCAATCTTTTTAGGTTTTGTTCACGTTTCGGTTTCTGTTTGAATGAAATGTTCTGATTTTCGAATTCAAAAGCACCAAAATGCGGCCACTTAAATAAAGAATAACTAGTGATATGTGACACTAATGCGTGTCTTAGTAAATATCGAATGCATTAAATGTCTTGAATTCTTGTCAGCTGCGTCAGTCCCGTCATTGTTAAATGAATTAAAAGAGAGTTTGAAGGTTTGTGTTTCGCAACATTTTCTGTTTCATTCTATCAAGCGCAAGAAGTACTCAGCCGAGCTCATTCACTCCTTTTCTGCGATAGGTTTTCCATCTAACGTAAAGTCATGGCATCGAAAAAGGCACCAAAGAAGAGTGAAGATACACAAGAAGGAGATATCATATCCGACACTACGCCACACACTATAGACTCCATTAAATCTTGGACACAAATCTCTAAACTCCTGGAATTCGAATTCAAGAATTCTCATACTAATTCTGATAATCACTTTCGAGATATAGCAGAATCAGAGCTTCATAAGATCACGACGCACCCTCGGACTTTGGCGTATAACGATATGATCAGTTGGGCACTGAAAAAGGTTGATATTCCGACGCGGAGCATCTTAAATAATCAAGGGGTCATTGTCGGCTCATTCAAGCCAGAACATATACAAGTAATGTATAAGCTCTCACCGAATCCTAAGTACACTTTTAATGCCAAGTTTTTAGCTGAATTTCAAAGGAAGGAGTGTACTGAGGCAGACCGAACTTATCCTGATTTAATTAGAGATTGGTCAAGATGTCCATCAAAGTTTAGGGCCGATACCCATGGGGTTTATGCCATGGCATATTTGAATGAATACATGGTCTATGTAGCTATTACGCTGTGTAGACTGTTCGGGAGAAAGGATCCCTGCCATTTTCATGCAGATTGGGTGCCCTTTTTAGAAGAAGCTTCAGAAGGATTCACTTTCAACTGGAGTAAGATTCTGTCTGATAACTTATCTCAAGAAGTTTCAAACTACAGAATTGGAAATCTAAAGGTCAACCAGTGGCTTTTTATATGTCAGCGTACATTATGGATGCGATTTGCTTTGTGACTCCATTTCCCCTGATGAATTGGAGTTGGAACATAACCTACCATGAGCCCATTCATGAATATCATTCTGCACTTTGGGAAGAAAATGCTAAGGTTGCATTTTACGAAATTTGTCATTTCATAATAATTCCAATGCATAACATGTTTTATGGCTGTGAACCCCCTCACATTTCTGAGTCAGTCTCAGGAAATCTCAAAGCAATAGCCGACTGGTTTATTGATGAGAACTTTTCTTATGTTAGGGTTTATGGGTGCTCAATTCCCCCTCACGCACTTCCAAAATTCCTCCCAGACAGATTGGTATTGAGGGAGGTAGCACATCAAATAGTGAAAGGTGGTATTGGAATAGAGCTAAAAGTAGCTCAAAATATATTCTGACCAATCTTCCCTTTGTATGTTGGGAAATTTTCATTACTGAACCTCGACCATTCTAAAGTAGAGGTTGAAGCATTAGAAGAAATAAAACTGGTAGATATTGAGCACATAAAGCATGACCCTTATCAATTAGTAAGCAGACATTTGATGCACTGTAATTTGAAAGCTTATGAGCACGAAACATCTGTTTATGATGACATTTCCAAGGAGGTTAAAACTTATGAAGAAGTATTGAACATGATACAGGCCATGTCACCTGGCTCACAGGTTGGTTTTATGTCATTCCAGAGTCATAGGTGAAGTTGTCTACCAAAGAGTTTGCAGGGTGAATCCACAACCCCTCCTCCAGAGCAGGAAGGACCTCCCCCAGGCTTTGAAACAAATATACAGGATAAAGCAAATACAAAAGGAAAAATGAAGGAGGGTGAAATGCCTTCGCAAGAAGCAGAGATCCCCCAGATAGAAAAATCAGAAGCAAGGAAAGGAAAGGAGTTAGAAACACCTTCAAAAATCCCTGATATTTTTCCAAAAAAGGTAGGAGGGACAACATCTACAGAACTTGGAAGTCCCATTACTTACTTGACTCCATTACAATCTACTTATGGAAACCCCCACGAGGGAACTCTATACGTTAGTGATCTTGAGCCTATTTCTAGGGATGAGATTCCTTCATCAAATTATTTTTTCAGTAAAAAGAGGAAGGCAATCCTAAAACAGGGAATACATCCTAGAGGAGATATGATGATTAAAAGGCACAAAATCATTATAGATGGACAAAAACTTAAGGAAGGAGAATTCGCTATAGAGATAGCAGGCACAATGGGGGCCTTAGCATCAGTGAATTTATACTCTATGGGTAGTTTGAAAACTATGGTGGAACAGAAAGACCAAATGATAGCTCAGCTACAGGGTCAATTGAAAGAGACCGAAAGAAAGATCAGTTGGGGAATAAAAAAGGGTCTAGAACAAGCTAGATTAAATGACATTCAAGAGATTCATAAACTAAAAGCAAGATTAGAAGAAGCGAATCAACAAATACAGGTTATTCAGGCATAGGTCCTAAAGCAAGAAGAAACAAATAAGCAATTACAAGATAGGATTAGTTCCATTTCAAATCAAGTGGTAGAGCTTGAAATTTTCCAGGCCCAGGTATTGGAAATACATTTGAAGATAGAAGAGGAACAACAGGGAGTGTTTTTTAATCTGGAATTTGTCCAGAATTTCTTTCAGGAAACAAATAAATCCTTGGAGAATATTCTACAGAAAGAAAGATAAGTGAAAGCAGCCAGAGCAACTTTCCAAAAAGTAGTGGCTCTTTCGACAAAGGAGGATTTCGGGGAAGCTAAAAAATTATCTATTTCAGAGCAGGTTAAAGGTGATGTAATACTCAAGGTATGGGAGGTGGACTTCACAGAAAACAAAAGAGTAACCAGAGAAGCTAATAACAGATGCCAAGGAATTTTTGACCTTTTAGAAAAAACTTCATTGAACATTGGAAAAGACGACTATCCAGGTTTGTTAGGGGAAATTAACATTGCTAAGCATCAGATTAGATTCAAAGAAGATCTGGAAGAAATGCAGGTGGAGATCCCAAAAATAAAGGTAATCAATGTCACCAAAATCAACAAATGGATAGTGATGCCGAACTTAAAGTTGTAAAATATTAAGTTCACAAGAAAGATAATTGAAGATCGTCTGCCCGAACTAAAGAAAAGATTCTTCATATTCAAGGCAAAAGATATACTAGAAGCTCCCAGAGTTTTGGTGAATTTTTTAGGAAAATGTATTTGCTGTCTTGAAGTAGAAGGACGAGGTTCATCAACACAGACATGAGATATTCTTTTGAATATTTTCATCATTAGAATAATAAAGAAGTTAGAATAGAAATGTAAACGGTTTGAGATTGTTTCATTCATGTAACCGTAGTCTTAGGAAGTTGGTTAATCACCAATGGGAAAAATATTTGATGACAATGTATAAATAGTTTTTCAGAAGACTGAGAAGGGGCTTTTGGTTTTGGGGAGAGAGTCGATTGTATTAAAAAAGTTTTCCATCCATTATGATATAAATAATGCAGACGAGATTCTAAATTTTGTCAACTTGAAGCTATGTGTTCTTAAACTCTATTTACAATTTTTATGTTTTTCTTTCAATGTCCTTCTAATGAATGATCAACTATAAATTTATTTCATACATCTTTTGTAGGTTGAATTCATTTGGTCATCGAATTATTTACAGTTTTTCCTCTGTGATTGCTATCAGCAATTGCAAGACCTGTAGGTATTTTGAATGATTATATTTTATATTTCATTAGAAATCTTGTTTTCCTCTTTGTCTCCTGTTACAATATGAGATTCTTTCTTGATTAAAGCCTCATATTTTCACAGCAGTTCTACTCTGTTATTTTACTATTCTTAAAATTGTTTCAAGTACAGGAAACGGCCTCAACTGTTATTATGTTATTATGTTATTATTTTGAATTTCAAACTATTTTTCCTATTTTCATCCCTTAAAAACTGAAGCAATAATTTATCAATTTTTTTCAAAATTAAATAAAATTTTACTCTCCATGACTGTCCCAAATAACAGACAACCCAACATAGAACCTGGTCTCCAAGATCAAACTAGCATAGCTTTGAACCTTTTTAATACTATTCTATAAACAACAACTAACCGGGTTGAATTAGAACGTTCATGGGCAACTATTGAGAGAGATATTAGCATCCAAGAACAAAGGGAAGCTAGAAAGAGGCAGTTGAGAAACCAACTCTGATTTACGCTTCATTTAGATTCTTACCCTTTAATTACCCTTATCTTTACGGATGCCTTGACGGTATACTTTAAAGCCTTAAAGTATAAACTTAGGAACAACAGGGCCTATGATTATTTCCGCATAATTCTTAGCCTTCTCTTCATTCTTCCTTTCTAGTAACCTGCAACATTTCTCTTCAACTTTTTTCACTGGTGGTGTGAATATTTATCTCTCTTTGACGTTTTTGTTGCATGAGCCCTCACCAGTGTATCCAACACCTTTTTTAATGAATGGTGACCTTTGACAGTTGATAATATCTTATAGTACTTGAGAGATCTTCAAGTTCTTGTTGAGCTTGTCAACTTCAACCCTTAATGAGACGACTTCTTCTACAAGCTTTTCACAATGTTCTTTATTCTGCATCATTTGGATCTTCATTACTTCTTCCGTTCTATTTGTTTCTTCAAGTTGGGTTTTCAAGGAGATGATTTCTTCTTGAAGTGTTCTTTCTCGTTGACTAAATTTTGCTTCAAGATTGTTTAAGTCCTTAGATATTTCCTTAAGATGATTTGTCAAAATATCTTCCCTCTTCTCTGCTTCCTTTCTTTGTGATACTATTTCAGCTTCCAAACACTCATTTATCTTTTGTTTTTCTTCCCACTGATTTTTGAGAGTTTCTTAAATCACTTTGGCTTCTTCCTGTTGACCCTTTAGATTTATGATATTCTATTGGACTTATTTAGAACCTTTCTCTAGTTTGATTGATTATTCCTTGAATGTGTTAGCCTCATAATCCTAAAGTTCTATAGTGTAAGTATTTTCTAGTTTAATTTGTTTAGAAATTAGTTTATTCTAGTTTGTTAGGATAAGGACACCTAGCTTCTATGTAAAGGACACCTATCATACTGATGTGATTATGTGATTGGTTGTTCTCCTAGATTTTAGTTTGGAGTTGAGATATATAAACAAACTCCTTCTTCAAGTGAGTTTAAGTAGATTATGAGTCCTCACTTCTGCTTGTAATTACACTTTCCTTATTAATAAAATTACATGTTTGAGGACACTTTGTCAACATGGTATCAGAGCCATGGTGAAATTGTGATGGTTTGAGGAAGCAAGGAAAAATTCACAACATCATTCTAGATCTCTTCAAATTCAAGGACAATGGTATTGTGGTATTTTTGTTGTTAGTTCAATAAGGAAAATGTTATTTTGATTACAACAGTTTGTGTTTTGAAAATTTTGATAAGATAAATCATTATTTTTTGCCATTGAAAAAGTTTTGTATCAGATCTATTCTCCTTTTGTTCCCAATAGAGATTATTTTTTTTATCATATCTACTTTGTTTATCAAATATATCAACCATAATCCAAGTAGATGACTCATTTTTGTAAAAAATGCGACAGATCTCCTTATAAAACTGGCAATTTCTTGTGAAGAGCTGTAATTGTTTTAGATCTACTTAAATTCTATCCCAAACTATCTTTTTTTGTTTGAGATATGCTTGTTTTCATCGCTTAAGTTTACAACTACCATTTGAACAAGAGAAAACCCCCCATGCATTTGTTGCTCAACTTTTCTCATGGTTCAAACTCTGAAAGAAGGACTTGGGGTTTGCAAACCAGAAGTAGACATGCTCTTTGTTGTTGGAATTCGTTGAATCTACCATATTATTTTCAGAATTCACTTGCACCAGTCTTCTACTATTTGAGCCATTGAAACGTTTTATACAAACACCAAAAATGAAGAGTCTCTCACAATGATTGGTCTCCAGCGCAAACACCAACAATGAAGAGTCTCCCACAACGATCTGTCTCCAGCACCAAAACCAATAGCAAAGAGTCTCCAACAACGATCTGTCTCCAACACTTGTGCACTCCACAGATCTATGAACAATTATTTTTTCTTGCTCTTGGTACCTGTACGATATCTCTTCAGATATTTGAAATTCTCCTTTAAATTTCTGAATCTATGAGATATGTTTATTGATCTCCTCCACGAACTTCTCAACAAATTTTATGCACTCATCGATTCAAGAAAGACTACATCTCGCATTTGATCTCATTAACAATTTGTGCCATTATGATAGGCGCCTTAGTTGGACTTTTCGATGCAGTGGTGGGCATGAATAAAAGAACTTCTCTTC